>JACCIE010000208.1:0-49846 GCA_018906755.1 Sycophaga agraensis | reverse complement strand
TTCAATTTATATTTATTGATATAACTGATTCGTTTCGGGGATTTGTATTATATTTTTAATGTTTAAATTACACGCAGGAAAAACTTTTATTAGGACAGACAATATTTTGTATTCAGATAAAACCTTTACTCAGGTAGAACCATTCTGAGTGTCCTTCGGCTGTTAAACTGCCGATCAGGTTGGTTCCTTTTCAGCCACGTATACATGACCTATTAGTGCCTGTGAATGTCATCAGCGCCTATCAATAGCAATAAGCCTTTTGATATAGAAATCAACAAATATAGAGTAATGTATATTTTAGTTTAATTTTACTTGAGTGGTCAAACAGAGAAGTAGCTCTGACATTGTACATATTTAGTTTCAAATAAATCTGTGTTATAATACACTTCTAGAGTTCAAAAGATTTGAACGTACCACATTATAACAATCAGTACATCAATAAAGTTTTGATTTGTTGCTTTTAAACGCGAACTGTTATTTGGTTTCTGTCAATCTTTTGTGTTGGTTCTTTCTTTCGTTGACTTAATATTATGACAGTAGCACTCATGTCTAATCTTGCTTGCCCACCTATCAACTATTAAGGTCTCTATAGAAGTTATCAAAAAAAAAAGGTTTTTCTCGCCTTTTACCTTCAACTCAATCGTGTGATGATACCATTGTTTGTATCAGGCATAACAAACAATAGCAATGCACTGCACTCTTCTGTCCACCACCAGCGTTTTTCGGCTTCCAATTTTTCAAGTTTGGACTAGGAACTTTCCTCTGCTTCATGACCCCCCATCCCAATCTTTGTTCATGAAAATAGCCTGTGGCCTCGTTTGAAAGACACTATTGGTCAATCACGATATCAATATCGTTGAACGGTAAATACTCTTTCTAGCATAAACCTTCCTTCTACCCACACTGCGCCACATTGCGCAATAAAATCTTCATGGCTCTCTGCCACGCATGGCATTCCTCAGGATTTTGTGTTAGGAGTTTTTGTCTTTATATCAATGACCTTGGTCTGGTCCTGGACTCCACGGGTGTAAGGCATATTTTATATCCCGATGACTTCCAGGTTTACCATAGTTTTTCTAGGGATAACCTCGAGGTAGTAGCCAGACACGTGAAAGCGGCCGCGCAAGCAGTCTCAGAGTGGACGTCGTCTGCGTCCTTGAAACTGAATGAGAGCAATTTTTATTTAATAGCAATATAATTTTAAAGTAAGATTATATACATATACATTTACCGTAGATGTGTTTTAATATTGCTCAATCATAGATAATATCCATAAATGATAATATGCAATGTATATTTAAAAAAAATTTTCTAATATGTGCATTTCAATTTGAATAATTTATAATTTAATAAAATCGCTGTTAAAAATGCATAATAGTTGTAGTAATTAGGTATAAAATGTAGTTGTAAATAAAACTTTATTTAATTTAACACCAGATTTATTCGTTTGGCTATATCCACTATATGCCTAATTAATTTTCAAATCATGCATGTAGAAAATATATGTATTACTCTATCATTTAATTTATCACAGCTAAATAAAAAATTGGAAATAAATCACAGTTGAATATTTGAAAGACTGAAGAGTCGAATATACAACAATTTAATAATAAATGTTAACATGTTCTCTTATGAGGCCCTCTAGGCCTAATCCAAACAATAAAGACTTCAAACCATTTAAGAATTAAAAATTTATGATTCCTTTTGATTAGAAACAAAAAAAATTTAAAACAAAATGAAATATTAATCTTGTACTCTGAAATAAAGAGATACTCAAATAATAAACTTAATCGTTTCGTCCTAAAAATAAGATATTAATCCCGTTTCCTAAAATAGAAAGACATAAAAAAAACTATTTATTCTGTTGTCTTGAAAAAAAAAGAAAAGTGAAAATGAAAATTAAAATATTGATGTATGCGCAGCCAAGGTAAAATGGCGCGGTCGTCTTTTCTACCGTATTCGGGTGAGGGGTGTGAGGAGAAGCCACCGGCACCTCTGGGCCCACCGAACATGGATCCCCCCCCCCCTTATGACGCCTCTGCAAGAAGCTGGCCGTCGCGTCGGGCGCCGGCGGCGAGCGCGTCAATCGCTCCCCGATCCGAGCTCGATCCGGAACCCGCTGACACAACTCGCGGGGGCCGCGGTAAACCCGGCCGACGCCCAGGTCCGCCGAACCCTCGTCTCTAGCGCCTGTCGCTACCCGGCAGAAAGGGCCACTACCTCGTGCATGGCGACTCTCCGCCTAGAGCATAAAGGGGAATCCTCGACCTTTCTAGGGTCGCGAGGTTCTTCACTTGTCCCGTTACCTCGCTCACAGCGCATCACGCCCCCACGAGCAAAAAGGAGGGGAGAGTGTTGATTCCGTGGAGGCAAGCCTGAGGCAGCCATGGCTGCCCTGAGCGATACCTCGTCGTGAAACTCGCGTCTTTGCGAGAACGATCGGAACCGAACGTCACCCTTATGCCGCGCTGCGACCCATCGTGAGATAGGTTTGTGAACCTAAGTGCTTGGCTGTGCACAATTGCAAGATTCAGTACGCAGTGTTTAATCAGCCCCTTTCCTCCACTAATCCTGCCTCCTTCTGAGCCTGTCAACAGCAATATATATTTGGAGGGGGAGAGTAATAAGTAATAGAGCATAGGGTGTCTGACTTTACTATTACAACGTGATTAAAAAAATTATATTTCCAACATTCTACAATTTTTTATTATATAATTTTTTTTGTGGGCATAGTGTAAGATAGTGTATGATGGACTCAATCACATACCACTTTCATTTCATGTTGGTTATAGGTAGATGTCGGTAAGACTATTTCTTGCGTCTTACTTATGTAAAAGAAGAACACTGTATTCTTAGTTCAATTTAAATTAATATCTATTACTAAGACAATTTACAATTAGGTTTGATTTAATTTAAAATAATCAATATTTACAATAAATTGTGCAATAAATTACAATATCATTATTACGAAAATAATGAATGGATTTATATCTAAATATTTCTATAAAAAATTCTTGTAATATCATCTGTTTATCCTTTCCTATTCTTCTTATATAAGCATGACATAGATTTTTTAAATTGGGCGTTTAATGGAGCTTTTACACGTTTTGACTGTAATGATTCTAACATGGTCATCTCGTCCAGGATGAAAAGATATCTTTCTTTATAATAACCACCATATCCTTACATTGTTTGTGGTTTGTCCATTTTTTATGACCTTATAGCTGTGGTAAATATTCTTTCTGCCACCTAATCCAAAAATACTGTAACATTTTTTGCAAATTCTCATACTAATTGAGTCCATTGTCACTAATTTTGGACACGTTAATTTGAGGAAGTGACTTTAGAGTCTCCAATATGAAAATGGACAGGAGTTAAAGGGGTCAGATCATTGCGGTCATTTGATAAGGGTGACAATGATCGGAAGTTTAAGCATGCTTCAACCTGAACTAGTACTCTAATTCATCGAACATTAATCTCGTTTCTTCTTATACGCGTTTCTAATGATATTTAGCTGATTTTGCAACACTTACAGCCGATCGAGGTAGAATAAAGTACCAGGTAATTCATTTAGTTCTTGCAAAATTAACAATTTCTTTGTAAAAATTCTTCATTCTAATTAATTTATTTAACACATCCAAATTATTTTACGCTTCGACAAAATTTGTTCCATTATCGGAGTAGATGTTTTTAAAACGACCGCGACGAGATATAAATTTTTTTAAGCAATTTAAAAACGCATTAGTCGAAATGTCAGTGGTAAGTTCGATGTGAATGCCTTTAATCACAATAAACACAAATATGCAGATATATGCCTTGGTTGATATTTTCGAGCGAATTTTTTTTTCTAATAAAAACGATTCAGCATAATTAACTCCACAATTAAAAAATGCACGTGTTGGTGTAAGTTTTGACATTAAAAGATCAACTTGATTCGTTGGATTCGCTAGATTCGCTCACACTTATATAGTACACCCTTTACGGTATTTTTCCAGTTAATCCAATACTTTCATTGTAGGGCTCTTAAGACTGATTAACGGCCAGTGGAAGAAACCTTAGATGTTTATAACGAATTATTAATCTCGTTATAATTTGATTTGGTACAATTATCATAGGATGCTTGTAGAGTCGCCAATAGGTTTATTGGTGGCTCTTTGTCGTACGAAAATTAATTCGGGACGACTATTCACAATAAAAAAGTACACGTACAATTGCAACTAATGACTAAATAAATTTATTGATGCAGCAACATTAAAATATACAGATAAACAACACTTATTAACCTTTTGGTAGTTGATTTACTTCAATATAATCGATCTTGGAAGAGGTTCCACGATGCTCAGTGCGCAGCGGTCAGTTTTAATCTGTGTCCTTTTTCCTTTAGACTAGTGAAGGAAATGGAGGAAATTGCTCGAAGGGAGGGGGTAAGAGAGAAGGTTGCATATTTCGGAAGGTGAGGCTCGATCGGCTAATAGTTTAGAATGCAAGCGTGACCGAGAAAGAGGTCTATTCTAAGAACTTACAATTGCCCGTGAAAAGGAATTAGCGCCATCATCGATACTCCGCCATAATAGCATGTCACGAGTGCGGGGCCGAATTGCTTTATCGTTTGGGTTTACAAAAAAACCTTTGACAATAGATCCTTGACGAGTGACACGATTTACATTTGAGACTCGTTTGGATCTGTTCGGTCGAGTCTATATTATGATATTGAAATGCTAAAGCTGTGGGAATACCACGGTAAACCGGCCATTATTATAAACCGTTATTACTGTGCAACACAGCGATATACTCATATAATGATTTTTACAGTCTAGCTAATTGTGGAATTTCTACATAGTTTTGCATTATATTATCATTACAGCTAGTTTTAAGTTCCTTAGCAATTACATGATTACATATTAAAAATAAGTTTTAAGCATTATGCTATTTGGGTACGTAACAATGCTTCTGATTGTAGGCTAGCTTAGATGTACCGGTGTAGAGGTGCCAAGAAGGCCCACCCCTTACCGGCGGGGTCTATTTAAGCCAAGGACTGGCCCTCCGTATAACGCCAAAGGCAAGCCCCCCTATCAGACCCTACGGCCCAGGGACGATTCCTCGCCCCTGCCCACCGGCGACCGCCAGGCGAAGGTGCACGATCGCCCCGCCCATGAAGGTCTCCTGTTCCAAAAAAAGGGCGCGCTCGTTCGTTTCCCGCCGCCCCGACATCCTTCTCCTCGCATGCATATATGCGTTACGCTCTCGTCACTGCCGCGGCGCTCCAGCGGTGATTTCCCTTGGTCGCTTACACTCCCCCTCGTATAAAAATACGCTTGTTTTTGTACTTATTATTATGCTTGTGGATCTCCTGGAGAACCTGGAGCGTACGTTTGTGGATTGGCCAGCGTTCTCCAACGCTTTTCAGGCCAGATTCTGCCAGCAAGTGTCGGACACGGATCTACGACGGGATTTGGAGGATATGCGCCAGGGAAACCGGACGATTGGCCAATTCGTGAGCGCGTTTAGAGCTCAAGCTAGTCGTCTTCGGCGCCCTCTATCCGAGCGTCGTCAGATCCGTATGATTTTGGAGAGAGTCCGATCCGAGTTCAGGGAATACCTGATGGATAAGGACATCGAGACCCTGGATAGGGTGGTTCAATTAGGGGGACGGAGGGAGAGGATTAACCTCCTAAATGAACGTTATGAGAGTCAGGAGGTCCATACGTCCAAGGGAGGGAGACTCCCGAGGAAAAAGGAAGGCAGACTTGATGCGGTGGAGGGACGGGTTCGCTCGACAACCCAACCCGAGGGGCCCGGTGAAATCACGAAGGGTGTGAGAAAGGGGAGGAAAATCGGGGTCGATCGGGACTGGGAAGGAGAGCTCTATGGGGAAAATGAGGTCGCCGCTATGTATGGCCAGGCAGGACAAGGGTATGGCGGCGTGAATCCCCCCAGTCATAGGAATCCGGGATCCAAGGTCCCGATTCGGGATCAGGGTTGGTTGGGATCGGAGGGCCAGCGCGTGTCCGGGCAACCCCAAATGAACTCGGGTTATCTCCCAAGGCCTCCGCGAGAATGGGGAGAAACGAATGCGCAACGAGGGCCGGGGTATAGGCCAAACCGGGCTGATAGTTTTCCCGAATACTCTCGGGATGTGGGAGGACTTGGTGGCCGGGTGGCCCCTGGACGAGTCCCAGCGAATGTGGCCGGTCTCCCGGGGATCGTCCAGGGTTGGAAGGGTTCCCAGAGCCAGAGGTTTGAAGAGCAGGCGTCAGCAAATCCGGCTCCTTCTCCGGAGAATACTCCGAGTTGGGGAGGGCCAGTGAGCCAAGGAGGCCCGAGCGGACCCGTGGATAATGTCCGAAGGGATGGGCGAGGGCCGTTCCCGGGGGCTTGCTACTCTTGTAAGGGAATGAGACACAAATCATCGCAGTGTCCGAGGAGGGTATGTTTGCGTTGCCGTCAGCCCGGACATTGGGCGGCAAACTGCCCGTGGGAGGAGGCACCCTTACGCTGTCAGGTCTGTGAAACGCCCGGACACACATTCACGACCTGTCCCGGCTGCACGACGCTGCGTGAAACTTTAAAAAACGCCAAGGCGGGGGTGTAGAATCGCTCCCTACACTCCGCCGCCCGTTAGAGCGAACAGTAGAGAAGGGGGAAGGGAATCGTAGGGAGGGGGAGGATCGAACGAGGGCGGTCACGAAGATCGTCAGATCTAAGGGACCGCCCGCGTTCAATTGGGAAACGCTTTTGGAGCCGATATTCCCAGGGGAAGCACCAAGGGGTCCGAATATTGAGGACCCGAGGACGCTGGTGCCAGAGAGCTGCGCGGAGGACCTTCTGGCGTTGGATAACTCCTTCGGGGTCGTGCCACCGTTGAAGTCCGCCGGAAGGGACCGGGATATTGCTGGCGTATGGGAAGCTGTCAAGCCCGTAGGGCTAACAGCTGACCCGGCAGGCCCTGAAATACAGCCTGGCCAGTCGCTGGCTGCCACCCAGGAGGAGAACCGTTGGTTTTGTGCGGTAAGCCTGGGAGGCAAAGTACTCAAAGCGCTTTACGATCCGGGGGCCCAAATCTCGTGCATTCACGCTAGTAGGGCCCAGGATTTTAAAAATAGGTGGAGACCAGCACAGTTTATGGTGCGAGGAATCACGGGGTCGGCCCAACAAGCGTTAGGGGTTCTAAGGATCTGGTTCAGCATCGACGAGGATGAAAAGATGCTGGACGTAAGGATCATAGCAACAATGGATTACGAAATGGTTCTGGGGGTGGATTTCATCCGGCAATGGGCGTTAGAAGTGCAGCACGGGCAGGGGCTATGGCGTATTCCGAGTGGGAAATGGAGGAAGTTTATAGAGGACGACATAGAAGGTCAGGGAGTAGGAATCCGAGGGGAATGTGCGGGCATCGTGGAAGTACGCGATGAAGAACGTAAGCGCGTGATGGCTCTGGTAGATAGCCTTATCCCGGAGCCAGGGGAAATTCACGGGTTCACGACGTTGATTAGGCACCATATTGACGTACAAGGGGGAAAGCCAGTTCGGCATGCACCCCGGCGTATGTCTCCGAGGATCCTGGAGTTTGCTCAACAAGAGGTTCAGAAAATGCTGGACAAAGGCATTATTGAACCCAGTGCGAGCGAGTGGTGTAGCGCGCCGGTAATCTTCCGTAAGGGAGAGGGCAGCTACCGTTTTTGTATCGATTTTCGGGATGTAAATAAGCTGACCCAGAGAGATAATTATCCATTACCGAATATGGATTCAATCCTGGATCGGCTGAGAAATGCTAAATACATCTCGAAGGTCGATCTAAAAAAGGCATATTTCCAGGTGTTCCTAACGGAGAGTAGCCGGCAATACACGGCGTTCTCGGTGCCAGGGTCGGGACAGTGGCAGTTTGTGAGGCTGCCGTTCGGACTGTCGAACGCCCCGGCTACGTTTTGCCGGCTAATAGGGGCACTTTTCGGGCCCGAGGTAGCGCCACATGTTTTCGGGTATTTGGATGATCTTATCGTGGTGACGGAGACATTCAAGGAACACCTGGAGTGGCTAAAGTACGTGCTCCAGACGGTGGTAGGTGCGGGCCTTGAAATTAATCGCGAGAAATGTGAATTTTGTTGTTCAAGCGTGGTTTTTCTTGGGTACCGTCTGGACGCGGAAGGACTCAGGATGGATCCGGATAGGGTTAGTCCAGTGCTAAAGTACCCAGCCCCGAGTAATGTTAAGGAATTGAGAACATTCCTGGGGATGGTGGGCTGGTACTCACGGTTCATTCCGGTGGAGGCAGAGGTGAAGGTACCTCTGGTCAAACTCCTGAGAAAGGATCAGGATTGGGAATGGGGGGAGAGACAGGAAGCTGCATTTGCAACGCTAAAGGCAGCCCTGGCCGAGGCGCCGGTGCTGGCGCGGCCAGACTTCTCGAAACTTTTCACGGTCCAGAGTGACGCCAGCAATTATGCTATTGGCGCCGTGTTGACCCAGGAGGATGACGAGGGTCTGGAACATCCGATTGTGTATATTAGCCGGGTCTTAAATCCAGCTGAGCGGAATTACACTACCACTGAGAAGGAGTGTCTGGCCTTGTTGTGGGCAATTAAGAAGCTGCGACCATACTTGGAAGCATATGAATTCGTAGCACGAACGGATCATAGCGCTCTACGGTGGTTGCAGAATCTTAAGGACCCCACGGGGCGCCTAGCCCGTTGGGCTTTGGAAATGCAGCAATGGAGCTTTCGGATTGTGCACACAAAAGGCTCTCTGAACAAAGTCCCGGATGCACTCTCAAGGGGAATTGCAGACGACGCGCCCCAGGTGGCCGCGTTTGAAGAGATATCGGACCAGTGGTACATAAAACGTCTGAAAGACGTGCAACAAAACCCTCTGAAATTCCCAGATTGGGGAGTGGATGACGGTCTGTTGTATCGTTATTCAATGGACAAACTACTGGATCCGATAGCGTTTCGAGAGGAGGGTTGGAGGTTAGTTGTTCCCGCAGAGCACCGAGAGAGGGTCATGGTGGACGCCCACTGCCACCCGTCGTCTGGGCATCTGGGAATCGAGAAGACCTTCGACCGAATGGCCCGTGATTATTATTGGCCCGGGTTCTATCAGGAGGTGAGGGATTTTGTACGAGCCTGTGTAGAGTGCCAGAGATACAAAGTGTCCCAGCAGGGACCGGTAGGCCTGATGGGTGAGAGGATAGTGGAAAGACCCTGGCTGGTGGTGGCTGCAGACCTGATGGAGCTCCCAAAGAGTAAACATCAGCACAAGTACGTGGTCGTGTTCGAGGACCTGTTTACTCGTTGGATTGAGCTCAAGCCTTTACGTGCCGCCACGGGGAGAGCCGTCGCCAGCGCCCTGGAGGAGCTGATTTTATTCCGTTGGGAAACCCCGTCGTTCCTGCTGACAGATAATGCCACGCATTTTGTCAACCAGCACCTGCAAGGAATGCTGGAGGAACACGGGATAAAACATGTAACGACTCCCCCTTATAGCCCCCAGGGAAACCCAGTGGAGAGGGTTAATAGGACGTTGAAGACGATGATAGCCCAGTATGCAGGGATAGATCATCGTAGCTGGGATGAGCATTTGCACGAGTTGCGGCACGCGCTAAACACGGCCGTACACTCGAGCACGAGATATTCCCCGGCCGTCCTGAATTTTGGTAGAATCCCTCGACCCAGCAAGTGCCTGAGGAGGGAGGTGGAGAGGAAGGACCCGATAATCCCAGTAAATCCCGAGATCTGGGCTAACCGAATGGAACGGCTCGAGTTGATCAGGGATCTAGTTAGGAAACATAACGATGACGCCCGAGAGCGGCAGAGCAAGGCATACAACCGAAATCGGAGATATGCCTCGTTCCAGGAGGGGGACTTGGTGATGCGGCGCGAGCATGTCCTGTCGAATGCGGCGAAAGGGATATCCGGGAAATTGGCCGCTAAATATGAGGGGCCGTTCACGGTTAAACAGGTGCTGGGGGAAACGGTCGTGTTGCTGGAGAATACAGGGCGGAGGATGGAGAAGGCGCACGTTCAGCACTTGAAGAGATACATTCCACCGAGGACAGGATGTGCTCGGGGCATATCCAGTACAGAGGGAGAGGGATTGGGTCCAGGGAAGGGAAAACCGAGGCAGGGAGGTGGGCGGGCGAATTAATAGTCCGTTAGATAATATACTTGTTTTTCTCTTTTACAGAATGGCTGAGAAGGAAGGACAGGCGGAATCTGCTGTTGAGAACCCGTGGGGGTCTCCAACAGTGAGATTGACCATAGAGGAGGAGGAGCAGCTTTTGCTTGGGGATTTAATCAACCTCCATTCTCCAGGATCCGAATTGGTCGTCTCAGGGAGTCGGGAGGAAGGTCCAGAGACGGAGGCCATGGAGGTCGAGGAAGCTCCTTCGACACCCCAAGCAGCCGGGACGCCGCAGGCCCAGGTGGCCGCGGTCTCCTTCGAGGAGCGGAATGAGAGGCGTGTGTTGCCGCTGGCCCTGGAGGCTTGCTTCCGCCGCCTGCGGACTACGTGGAGGAGGTGCGGCGAGAAGAGCGGCAGGCAGAATTAGCACGTCAGAAATTCCGGCCCAATCGTCAGCGGCGGCGGCAATTCACGATGGAAGACTACGAGTCCTCCAGCACCCCACCGGAGTGCGGGTGTCATCCACTGCCGATCCCCAAGGACCCGACACCCAGTTCACCGGCATCAGCAACGCCCCGGCCAGAACGACGGCGACCAGGGGTAACACACCCGAAGAGCGGTAAGGGGGGCAGCGGCCCCCAGGGTATATCGTCGACACCTCAGGGGCGGGGCCCAGCGTGGAGGCCGAGAGGGGAAGGGGGAGCACCTGCGGCAATAGGAAAGGGATGCCCTGTGGAGGGCACCCGGAGGTTGCAGGGACCCCGTAAAGTCGTCAGTCAGGAGGAGCTGAGGGTGGGATCACCGGCGGCGCCGGTGGGGCGCCTTAACTTCATTTATGGAGCATTGGCGCCCGTTCCGTTTGACCCGGCAGTAGATACGCCACCAAATTGCTGCCAGCGGTGTTGGTCAGACGGACATCACGTCGCCGAGTGCCCGGAGCCCAAGCGCCGAATGTACTGTCGGAACTGCGGGCGCCGGGGTGTAACTATCGGGACATGTCCAAGATGTCAGGAGGCCTACCGACGGGTAGAAAGGGAGCGGCGATTCATGAAGAGACAGACCAAGCGGAGGATAGGGAGCGAGGTTACGCCTGGGGGGGGGCATACATCAGTAGAGGGTCGGGGAGAGGACACCCACTGGCGCCCGAGTAAGCGGCGGCGCCATAATAATGAGCCCTACCCCGTAGGGGCACCAGGGGCGGTGTCCTCTGCTTCCGGAGCATCGGCAGAGAGCCCGAGGATGACCCGGGGGGCGGTTATGGTCCGGGGAACGGCCGCTGAACGGATAGAGCGAGCCGTGGAAAGAGATGAGAGGAGGCGCGCGGAAAAGAGAGGGGCGCGTCCCGGTGTCACTCTGGAGGAGGCGCGAAGGGTGAATACGGCCTACGTGGATCACCGCATGCGACTAGCCGAGGAGGAGATTCGGCGGCAGCGGGATACCACGGGGGCCGCAAAGCGCTCTCGTCCAGTAGCGGATGTGATGGCACTGGTGGCGGTGCCCGGGACTCCGCGCGCACCCTCTATCTCTTTCCTCCAGGAAGAGGACCCGGCCATAACGGAAGGTCGGCGGGATGTGGAAGCAAGGCCAGAGAGACAAGGCCCGGAGCCCGAACCCAGGGCTGTTCCACCTTTTGCCGGAGTGATTTCCCCCGAGGATCAGGGTTTCGCTGGGGTCCTAGGTGCCGCCCAGAGTATACTAAGGGAAATACGTGAGGGCGTCACTGATCCCGAGGTGCGGCGGGATTTGCAAACGGAGGTGGTTGCCTTTATGCGCAAACACCGGCTCGGAGCTCCACCCAAGAAGAGTGAGGAGCCCGGAAGGGGCTAGGCGCGCGCGGCAGCCACCCTCTGGGGTCAGACTGGACATCCACGGGGGATGTCAAGTCTGAGGGGGGGCTGTGACGGGCGGACTTTGCGCGCGCGGGCTAAGAATCAGCTGGGCACCGCGGCCGTGGGGCGGGAAGGGCGCGCGTGAATTTGAGAAATGCGCGATCGCGGCGCGCCGATTAGTTTTGCGCCGGACACCGAGCCATCGGTCCCGTTCGCGTGTCGATAGGAGTTCTGGAAGCGAGCGTAGAAGATAATAGATAAACAATAAAGAGAGAGAGAAAGAGAAAGGAGTGCCCAGCTGAGCGCGGTCCCAACACCACCCGGGGAAGCGAGAGAGAACGCGGCGACCTCCCGGCCGGATTGTGGCCGGGATTATCACTGATAAATCGACTGCCAGGTAGGGCTTCATTTATATGCATGCCCGCGAATGAGAGAGAGAGAGAGGCACGGGCGCGGTCCCTCCCCCCAAATATCATGAGTTGAGGGTGACCCGATGAGGGTCCGAGCGAGGCGAGGTGCCTGGGTCCCGGGGTCAGCACCGCCGCGAGCCCGTGGGGGTTCGTCGGCCGGGTCGAGATATGCAATGCTCGGTGCCAGAGGGAGTCGTGCGAGGCGAGCGGGCCGGCGGCAGTTTTTGTACAGTCGAATGCAGCGGGGCGGGTTTTGTCCCCCCGTCGCCCTTTATATATATATTAAATAAATATGCATTTTAGAAAGATATGCTCTCCCGTGTGATAATTTTGAAGGACCCTCCCTCCTCCCGACTTCATAACCGCCGCGACCGACGTAGGCCAGCCGCCCGGGGTGGCCCGGCCGGGTCCCCTCCGGGGCGACCGCAGGACCTGCATCAGGGCAGGATGGCGCGACCGGAGGAAAAATGGCGTGTGGCTCCGGGCCTAAAAAGCACCACGTCACAAGGTTCACGTCCGACATCGCAACCGTGAAGGTGTTATGCGTTTTGCGCGTTTCAAGGGAGTCAATGCTCCGCTTCTCGTCTTCGTCGAGCGGCCTTTGGAACGGCCAGTGCGCTTCCGAGGTACGTAAATATCGAGGCCCGGCGAACCATGTTTCGTGCGGATCCACCACCGCATCTGACCACCGCGTCGCGTAGTCCGCAGGATTGACTCCCGTCGGCACCCACCGTCAGTTTGCACTCGAGGACAGATCTCCGATTTCGCCGAGACGGTGCGCTACGAAAGGCTGTCGCGTGCGGGGTTCTGTTTTTATCCATCGGATCACGGTCTGCGAGTCCGACCAGAAGTATTTGTCATCGATGTTAATTTCCAGTTCGGCCGATACGGTAGACATTAAGCGCGCGCCCAATACCGCGGCCTGTAGCTCGAGGCGCGGAACCAACAAGGGTTTTAAGGGGGCAACCCTCGATTTGGCCATGATAAGCGCGACGTGCGCCGACGCGTCGGCGCGTGGAATGCGTATATACACAGCCGCCGCGTACGCCTTTAAACTTGCGTCGCAAAACATGTGTAGCTGTGCGTTGCTCTCTGACCTTGAGAATGGAGCGAGACATCGCGGGACGCGGAGATCTCCCAAATGTTCCAGCCCGCGGAGCGACGCGCGCCAGCCTGCGAACTCCTCCCCCCGGAGTGCATCGTCCCAACCGATACCGCTACGAGAGATCGATTGCATCAGAATCTTTGATTTCACCGTGAAGGGACTCAGCAGGCCGAGCGGGTCGTACACCGACATTATAATGCTGAGAAACTCCCGCTTTGTCGGTGCCCTAGCGCCGCTCGCAATCTCAGCCGGTATTTTCTCGCGTCCAATTTTGAAGCTTAGCGTTCGCTGCGAGTATCCCACGACAGACCGAGTACGCGCTCTCCCCCTCGGTCGCAGAGCGCCAGTCGTCCGTCGCCGCGCGCGCGCGCGTCTTTTTCCACTGCTTCTAAAACTCGCTTCTCGTTGCTGGCCCCGCCATGCATGTGAAAGTTCGCGTGCGAATTGATTTTCGCTACATCTGCGATAAGTGCCTTTGCGGCACCGACCGTCCCGCGACTGGCCAGATAGTCGTCCACGTATGTGTCCCTTACGATGCTGCGCGCAGCCTCCGGTTTCTCAGCGGCGAACTCTTTCGCGTTAGCGTCCTTTATGTACAATGCGCAACTTGGCGAGCACCGGGCTCCGAAAATTAAGCGCGTCATGACGTATGTCTCGGGCGCGCCTTGACGTTTGCTCCCACGCCACAGGAACCGTAGAGCTCCGCGATCTTGCTCTCGCACACCGACCCGGAGATACATGTCGCGTATGTCGGCCTTAAATGCGACGCTAAATTGCCTAAATCTGATCAGCACTCCGTGCAGAGGCTGTAGCAAGTCGGGCCCTGTCTCGAGCTGGTCATTCAGGCTCAGCCCTGATGACTTGGCCGCTGCGTCGAATACAAGACGGATTCTGCCTGGTTTGTTCGCGCTCGTCACGCCGAAATGCGGCAAATACCACGTACGAGACGGCACCGCGTCGTCCATGATTTTTGCCGCGTACCCACAGCTGACGAAGCGTTCAAGTTCTCGCTGGTACAATGAGGCGTACTGCGCGTCTTTATCTAAGCGTTTCTCTAGAGAATAGAGGCGTCTCAAAGCAGTAGAATAACTGTCAACGCACGGAGTTCGTTTCGGAGACCATAGCAGCCCGATTTCCCACGTGTCGTCGGTGCGCCGCAGTATGCCCTCTAAAATGCGATACGCATGCCCATGGCTTGGATGAGGCTTGGCTTTATCACCGATGCCAAGATTATCGAGTATAAAATATTTACGAATTAGCTCATCAAGGTCGCTCGTGTCGCATTCGCACCGTCGGTTTCGGTTGCACACCGTCGCGCAAGTGTCGCCCTCGACCCGCCCGGGCGTATCCGCGAGAAACCGCGATTCCGGACCGTGCGCGACCCAGCCTAGGGCGGACAGCGATATGGCTAACGTGGTATTTCGCACGCGACGCGTCTCCATGTTGGCTAATAAATTGTCTTGTCCAATTAATAGTTGAGGCATCTTTCGTTCGAAAGGCTGCATAAACACGTGGTGATTTTTAGCAATATGGCGAACTAAATATGGCGAGAGCGACTGACACGGCAGGTATAAACGTGGCACTGAGATGGCCTTATTAATGTAGTGACGGTCGGAATCGCCGCTCACCTCAAAGCTAACTTTCTCGCAACTAGAAAGCATACGTTGCCCTGTAATGCCCTTTTAAAACGATTGTTGTTATTTCTCCTTGCGCCCCGATCTCGCGCGCGAGTTGCCGGTCGATCAAGGTCGTCGTTGATCCGTCATCGAGAAAGGCCCAGGTCTGTCGCGTGCGCGTCGACCCTACAATTTCCACCGGTAATATTTTGAGTAAAACACTCGTGCCTAGTCATAAAACAGACTTGGACGTCGATGCTGCTTCCCCTTGTTGATTAATCTTCGATCCACGGCTCGTCGCCGGTTGTGACGGCACGGGTCTTGCTCCGGTCGACTTTTGGTCAAAATGCGCGTGTAATAAACCGTGGTGCGGCTTGGAGCAGCGCTCGCAATTTTTCTGAGAACAGGTGGTATGTGTATGCCCCTGTTCCAAGCATTTAAAACATAATCGCAGACGCTTTACTGCGAGCCATCGCCGCGTTACTGACTCCCGGACGAAAGATCTACACGCGCTGATTTTATGCGGCGCCCCATTGCAAACTAGGCACGCGTCGCGACGAAAGGGGGACTCTACTTGCGGCGGCTTGTCAATGGGAGTCGACGTTACAGCGTTAACAGCCGCGGGACGCTTATACATTGCGGGCTTGGTGGATTTCACCGCTCTAGATTGCATCGGATCGTCGACGAATTCAAAAATTTCTCCCGCCACCGCCCGCTCGGCTTCGCGGTCCAGAAAATCCGCCAATTTTTCTAAATTCGTTTTCCGTTCAACTACCTCGGATGCATACTGATTAAACGCGTATTGTAACGCAACGGGCATTTTCTTTCCGACGCTTCGTGCAAGTTCGGGGTTGTACAAGTGTTCGACCAGGTCGAGAGATCGCAGAGTAGCCACGGCGTTGGTGAGCTTCGCGGCGAACCTTGAAATGCTTGTTTTCCCGAAAGCTAAGTCCGGTAGACTTGTAATATCGACGAAGAGTTTACGCGCAAGAGTTTGTTTACTTCCAAAATGACGTTCGAGCATTCTCATGATCGCCGCCGAGCCTTGACCCGACACCAATAATGCGCTGACGCTTTCCCGCGCTTCGCCTTTCAGGGCTTTGAATAATCTATTAAAATTCTCGGAATCGCTGAATTTTCCGTCGGTTGTCGAAAGCTCGTAGGACCTTTTGAAATAGATCCACTCGAGTGGATCTCCCGCGAATGACGGCAAATCCTTCCCCGACGCTATTCGGCTTATTAAATGCGCGTTCGGATCGACACGCGGAGTATCGCGCACGGCTTGCAGAGTCGACTCTAACACCGTCGCCAACCGTGCGATTGGGTCGCTACTGGCACCCGCTCCACTCGCGCTCGCCGGTCCACTCGCACCCGTGACCGTGCTCACACTCGCACTCGTATTGATTTTAGAGGGAGTAAAGGTACTTATCCGACAGGGGAACGCCGTCGGTTGACTCTCGGGTGCCGCTTCGAAGATTTCGTAGGCGCCCTGATCGTAGTAGTTGTCCTCGGCCTTGCCATAGTCGTCCTCCGCCTCGTTGTAGCCCTTCATCATCGGCCGCTCGTCGTCCATGGGTGGCCTCGTGGTATGTGGCTGCCTTGGCCCCTCCGCACCGTCCTCGCTGGCCACGCGGATCTCGTGCGACAACGGCGGTGCAGCTGGGGCTCCCTTCCCCGGCCCGCCGGCTGCTCCTGGTGTGCGCCGTTTATGCACCGTTGACGGCTGCGCTTCGCCCGACTGTCCTTGCTGTCCTGCATTTACCCTCGCCTGCGCCTCCTTGTAGAATCTGGAGCGTTTTCTAGTCGTCATCGGAGACTCGAGCACCTGAATACTCTTGATGCGGGGTTTCTTAGCGACAGGCTGCTCCTTGGCAGCACTAGCTGCAACCCTTTTTGTTTTCCTCGGCGCCATGCTTCTCGATGCTCGATGCACACTCTTTCCTCCGTACAACGACTCCTTTCTTGCAGTCCTCAGTTACCCGACGATGAGTCCCGGGTTTCGGCACCAATTTGTAGATGAGGGACGGAGAGAGTCTATATATGTATATATTGAACTAATTATATTTAATAGCTTTTTTACAAGTGAGGATGATCTGCTCGGATGAGCTTACAAAATCAGAATGCCGCGCATTTGCCGGCGAGAGCGACGGCCGCCGCCTATCCCCACTCGCGCGGCCCTCCTCGGCCCTATCGCCGCAAAGGGCGCTTGATAGTTCGGCGGGAACCACGGAAAAACACGTCAGTGTCGGAAAGGTACATCGACCCGCGTACCCCCACTCGCGCTCTTCTCGTGTCGGGCAGGCCACGACACATGCCTCTCCTTGCTCCGGTGTAGAGGTGCCAAGAAGGCCCACCCCTTGCCGGCGGGGTCTATTTAAGCCAAGGACTTGCCCTCCGTATAACGCCAAAGGCAAGCCCCCCTATCAGACCCTACGGCCCAGGGACGATTCCTCGCCCCTGCCCACCGGCGACCGCCAGGCGAAGGTGCACGATCGCCCCGCCCACGAAGGTCTCCTGTTACAAAAAAAGGGCGCGCTCGTTCGTCCGTTTCCCGCCGCCCCGATATCCTTCTCCTCGCACGCATATATGCGTTACGCTCTCGTCACTGCCGCGGCGCTCCAGCGGTGATTTCCCTTGGTCGCTTACACCATAGCTCATTTATATTTGCAATGAGTATCTCGTCATGGTCGCCGCTGTACTAAACGCGAGTTCAGAGCCTTGGCCCAAGTTGACTGGAGGGCAACGAGAGTTGCGAATTTCAGTGCGGCGCGACAATTAGCGCGCGCTTCCGCGGCATCTAATCAAGGAGAGAGGGCAATTAGGTGCGCGATCGGCCCCCGATCCTTGCTCGATTGCATGATTTGGTAGTGTGTTTCGGGACGCGGAAGAACCGAAGACTTATAGCGAGCGAGAGTGCGTCGCGCATTATCAAAGTTTTTATAGTAAAAGAGAGTTAAAGAGAAAGTGAGAGACAACACGAGATATTAAGATAGAGTTTTTCGGTGTGTGTTGTATTCACTAGGAACGGAGTTATGGTGATGGTAAAAATTAAGAGTATAGCATTGATTGTGACAGGTGGAATTGAAATACACTAAAATAGCTTAAAGAATTTTTGCGTATATTTATTCATAAAAAACAATACAATGATCGGTATAGCGACTCAGCGGAACGCGGGATAACAGCTATTATTCGCCTAGCTGTCGCTTCGCAAGTTCGAGTAAGAGTGTCGGTCGATCCCTCATCGGACTCTTTTAGCCCTCCTCAATAAAGTTTCCTTTTTGAAAATCTAGAGGAGGGGGACAGTCCCTCTGACGCGGTCCGGTACAGGGATTATTGCGGTACTCTACAATACCGTTATTAGTGAGGTACGCATTTAGCCTAACGCTTGGACAGCTGCAATATCGGTTTATTGCGGTCGACTATTGCAGGACCTTTTCGCAGGTCAGAGGGGATTAATTTAAAATTTCTTAAAATCTAAAACAGGCAATTACATCGACACTTGTTGTGCACGCTACAAGAGAAAATGGGGTTTTGTCAACTATTTAAACATATGAATTATTAGTAGCTCGACTAGTAGCTCATTTTCTCCAGTTGAAGTACATTATATTAAATTCAAAACAGATACAACGCCTAAAAAATAATTCAAAAAAAAGTAAAACTTCAGTTATAACAGAAGTTTCAAAAAACAACAGCAAAATATGTGCAGAATGCATTAGAGAAATTTTGTTATCGAAATAGAATGATTACACATTCTCGATTGATCAGTTTACAGAATTTTTACAGCAATCTTACAGAAATAAAAACATAATTTCTCTGGCCTACAAATACACCAGCGATCTATCCATTTTAACAAGTATGTTACATACTGTTGAAAATGAAATAACTGATAAAAAATTAGCTAGCCGCCTGGATCGAATTAATAATAAACTATCGAAATCTATTCAAAACCAAGGCAATACTGACGAGGACATAACAGACGAATAAGTTTATTAGAAGTTTAGTATTAGTATTAATAGTAATTTTGTTTATCTTAGTTAAGAAAATAGTCTTTTGGAACGCAAGATGTGCTGTAAATAATAAAGAAAAAATTTCAACAATTTTACAAGATATTGACATCCTATATTGTGAATGTTTTTTTTTGAGAATTTGAAAATTTAAGAAAAGAAAAAAAAATATTTAAATATTCGCCCATATATTATTTAACCGCCTTTTTTCCTTCTTTTCGTGCCCCTACAGCAGTAAGCGCCCGTGCTTGCTCCACCGTGTCCACGAATTTTTCGTACGACAATAAACGAGCAGTTAAGGAACAAAAGTCCTCAAGTCGAGTGGTGTCTGGAACCCGGGGCGAGATTAGCCACTCGGTAACTGCCATGTGACATGTTACGCTTTAATTATAGTATTTATGTTACAATAGCATTAGGTAATCTCTAGTAGTATCCGATATTTAACGTGTTATAAGATAATAGTCAATTGAATATTTGAATAAATGTATTTTATTATGCACAAATCATTGTAAGGGGGTTTCCCCTTAATAACGATACTAATTATTATGTATCAAAATAGTATAATTTCTTTTAGGATAATCCTGACGCGCACTTTTAAATTCCTTAGAATACATCCCACCCTCTCTAGGTCCCTCTTGCATTCCTACCCTCCTTCCATACCTCCTACTGTTCATCCATTTGCTTACCTTGCTCCGTCAGATTAGATGAGAAAACGTAGCATCAGAAACAAAATCGGTCACCGTGCGAAAAGCATCCCTTGCAACCTCTTGCAGGGATTGAGCAAATAACGCATAAGTTTAAGTATAGCACCTCGTGTATTTTTAAATTCCAAAATTAATTGTGAATCGTCTTATTTATTAATGCAATTAATAAATTAATATAATTACAAATTTACATGTATTTTGTTTAATAGTCGCGTTAAATTAAACTTCGTAGCGACAAGGAACTGCCGGCAAACCTCGGGGACTCTATATTGTTAGTGTCAGACGTGGGACAAATAACTTTCGATAAATTCACAATAATAGTAAATTTTCTGAATAATAATTCTGTAACTCGCATCTATTGACCTCAATTTGGTCGTGCGGAACGCGTTTCGGCGGTACGCGGCTTTGATCAAACATGGCGGCCTAGCGACCCTAGCGGTACACACGCGACTCTGGGAGGGATAATGTCCTCGGCCGTAGTGGGCACGACTAGTAGGAGATCTGTTCGATTCTCCGGTCAAAAGTCGACTATCAAATCTGTTTGTTTTTATGGTAAGCCCACAGGAAGATTGAAAAGACGTGCATCTCGAAGGGCACACATCGTCCTTTCGCCCGGGGTGACCAGGCTAAACTGCCTCTAACTCCAACAAAAATGATGGTACGTGGGGGGAGAGGGATAGAGATGGAATCAGAGGGGCAGAAGATGGAGTGCGGAGCCGAGTAGTACCCAAAATATGCAACGGATGCGAAACGAGATAAATACTTAGCAACTCGGCTTGCATGACCTGGTTACTAAGTGGTAGGACTTAGAGGTATAATGAATGCATGCCACTAATAAAAGATAGCCCTGAAAATGGCCGGTGATGGTATTTTGGTTCAGTACAAACGAACAATTACCTTGCCAGCTCAACCCGCAGAGCTCTTGCCCTTTTTGAGGTGAGCCAGGGCACCCTCGGCACTGCTCTTGTGGTGCGCTCACCCGAGCTTCGACGTCCGCCCCACTCGGCTTCACTCCTCGGGAACTTTAGCGGGACATCCGGCAGGTGGGCGAGCTCTTGACGCGACGCGAGAAGTTCGTTGCGATAGCGACCCGCGCTCTCATACATGCTCGCGCGTGCAGCTCGCATGAGCCCGGCGACTCTCTCGCCACCGAGATCTTTCCTCACAACACATATACATTTATCTTGGTAACTGTCGCTTACAAATACAATTCGAACGAGAACTTGTCAAAAACTGACAATTGCTTGCAATTTTTTCATTGCTTGACATTATTTCTATAATCTAACAACTTTACATTGGATAAATACTCAGCTTAGCATCTTAAAAATATTTGTAGTTAACAGATTATCTGATATTCCTACTGAAGATAATCCTGCAGATTATATTAGGTTGGCAAATATATCTCTTCCGCCTTTTTGTCTTTTGAATTTCGCGACTATGTACAAAGCGCTACAGAGCTTGTATCTGGCAATACTATACATCATTTAAAAGGTATTGACATACCTACAAAACAACGCTATGCATGATAATTTTGGATATTGCATTCAACAGTTCTAGACGTGTAAACATGGAGTTCACAAACGCCGAAATCGTGTTATTTTAAAGTTTTTTTTTATTAAAGGCAAATCCGCTAGAAACGTTTCGTAAGATTAATGGTGGTACGCTATCACTTCGAACCGCGGAGGAATGGTTTTGACGACTCAGAGCCGGTGAAAACGACACCATGGATAAACCAGCCGACAGAAGGCCTGTGACGATGAATACCGATCAAATCATGGAAAAAATCGTGTTAGACCGGCATGTAGCATCTCGTGACATCGCCTATGAGATGGAAGTTAGTCACTAAACCATTTTAAACCATCTGCAGAAGGCTTTATACAAAAAAAGCTTGATATTTGGGAGTCGCATGATTTGATGCAAAAAAACCTTCTGGACCGAATCAACGCCAGTGATATGCTGCTGAAACAGAACGATCTCGACCCATTCTTGAAGCGGATGGTGACTGGCGCCGAAAAATGGATCACATACGGCAATATCAAGTGAAAATGGTCGCGGTCAAAGGCCGGTGAATCATCCCAAACAGTGGTCAAGCCGGGATTGACGGCCAGGAAGATTTTGCTGTATGTTTGGTGGGATTGGAAGGGAATCATCCACTATGAGCTGCTTCCATATGGCCAGACGCTTAATTCTACTATCTACTGCTAACAACTGGACCGCTTGAACCAGATGATCGACCAGAAACGTCCAGAATTGGCGAACAGAAAGGGTGTAGTGTTCCACCAGGACTACGCCAGACCATACACTTCGTTGATGACTCGTCAAAAGCTACGGGAGCCCGAATGGGAAGTTTTATCGCATCCACCATATAGCCTGGACATAGCGCCACGTGATTACCTGTTCCTGTCCATGGCTACCGTTCTTGGTTGCGTAAAGTTGAACTCAAAAGAAATTTGTGAAGAGTGGCTGTCCGAGTTCTTTGCAAATAAAGAGGGGGACTTCTACGAGAGGGGTATTATGATGTTGCCAGCTAGATGGAAACAGATTATTGAACAAACGGTGCATATTTAAACTAAATCCGATCATTATAACACTTTTTATGAAGCATTGAATACAGATTAGAAAAACGGAAGGGAGATATTTATAATAGCCACTTATATACCCAGAAGACAGACTGCAAATGAATTCATAAAAAATAACGTTTGGAGATATGATCTTGCCTGGTTGTGCACCATTGAGGAAAACTGGCCCAATTTACCTTTGCAAATTTACCTGAGCCATTATTAGAGGTTCGAAAAACAGTCGTATTAATCTTCGCGTTCATGACGATTTTGCCTTAACTGAAATATGGTCTTATCAAATACTATGTAATTGCGTATTGCAAACGTTTCTCAAACAACTTGTCGATTACCAAGGTCAAGAATTGACGTTGTTCGCTGACCACCGATAAGTGAAAATCAGCTACAATCGCGATATTGTTGATAATCAATATTTTAGCATTACAATAGCTTAATTAAAAATTAAACCGTTCACAGCAGCAGCTGTCTAAAAATCTAAATCCATTTATTGACGATATCAATTTATTCAAGTTGGCGGTCGATTAAAAAACTCAACTGACAATGAAACTTAGAATGAAAAATATCCGAGTATTTCACCTAGAAGTAATAGGCTTATAGATTTGATCATTAAAAAATGCACGAAAAATCAAAACACGCAGAAGTTCAAGGTATCAATGAACGAGTTCACTGTAACAATTAAGGCCTGATTATTGGCCAATGAATAGAAAAAATTCTACACGATGAGTCATCCACTCTGCCTATTTTAAGATAGTGGGCGATCAACTACCGATGTATTTCTGGCGTATTTGAAAAGACTTCGAAGAGGCAAAAGCAAAAACGTTTATACGGATAATGGCTCAAATTTTGATAGTACAAATAATACGTTAAAGGATCTTTACTTATTCTTGTAAAATAACGATAATAAGCGTGCACTAATTGACAAACAAGCGAATGAATCTATAAATTGGTATTTTATACCTTCGAGACCGAATTTCGGCGAGTTTGAGACACTGCAGTAAAATCTTTCAAAAACTACTTCTTCTGTACAGATGGCAATACTTTACTGTTAACTAATGAATTAATATTCATTAATTCCCACCTCGTCAGATCCTAATGATCTCATTGTTCTCACACCTGAAAATTTTCCGATCGGTGATAAGTTAATGAACGTACTCGATGTATACTTTTCAAAAACTCCAGCGAACAACTTATTGAGTTGGCATATCTACAGCAAGTCAATCAGCAATTTTGAAATCGATGACAAGGATAATACTTAAGAGAATAAATAAGCATTAGAAATAATCGGATTTCGCTATCGACTCAAAATATTAAAAGAACTCAGAAGATTAAAATCCATCCTGGTGATGATGGAGTAGTGCGTGTAAAAAGTATAAAAACTACAAACAGCATACACACGCGATCTATTAAGAAGATTGCAATATTACCTATAGATGTTAAATAATGCTAACAATTGAATGTAAGATACGAGAATTAATTTTACGCCTTAGTAATGAGTCAATCTAATTTTATTTAAAATTGTAAGCTTTCTATTTAACTTAATTTTTATAGCATAAACATGTATTCATTATTAAATTATTAAAAATGTAAAGCGTATTAAATTATCTAAAATTATCCAGCTTGTACAGGTAAAATAAAACCATAGCTCATACATTTATATTACACCTTAGTTATAGTATTTAGATTACAATAGCATTTGTTAATTTTAACTTTAGAGGTCAGGTCACATTGCAAAATGCCTTAATAAATAAAAAGCTGGACACGCTGAAAATTACTGTGCGATTCCGTCGGATAACCGAACACTGATAGCTGCGAAGAATTAAATATCGAACTCGCCGAAATCGATGCGGACAATAATTACGTCTTAAAATTCAACGAACTAGCAGACGAATATTACGCCCTGGCATTCGACTTTGAAATTAAAAAAAAAGCGCCACGTAACAATTCGTCGCACGAAATGATAGTACAACTGGTATGAATTCAAAGAGTGTATTTAACAATCACCGAGTTGCCTTAACTGGACGGAATTGTGAACGAATGGCTTTCATACAAAAACACCTTTTTGACCATGATCGAGTCACGCAATTGCCTCTCGAACGTGGATAAGATCCTGTATTTAAAGAGCTCATGAAAGAGCGGCGAGCTTAACAAAACAGCCATCTACAATATTAGCGCAGAAAATTATGCAAAGGCGTGGTAACTTCTAGAAGATTTATATAAAAAAAAGAAAATATTAATATCAAATCATCTTAATGCGATACACGAATTATTTCTCCCGGTGCAAAAAACCGCGGAAGCATTAACCAAGTTAGTAGATGATATGCTCCAATACGTGCATGCTTGAAAGCTTATGCATGAATCTGTCTGAAGAATATCTCATTTGCACTGTCGAAAGAGCTTTACCCATGAGCATTCACGAGCAATGGAATGAAACCTACACTTTGGATTAATTTCGACCAATGAAAAAAATGTATAATTTCATTCGAGAAACAGCCTTTCTGGATTGGAATAAGGTAGCGACCAGCAGAGATTTGGATGGACGACCATGGAACTCACGTTTTTACTTCCATCATCAGCTCAAATCACTGTGCGGTGTGTCAAAGGGAAAAACCACAGGTTTTTATCCAATGTTCCGAAAAGAGATCATTTAGCAACATTGGAAAAATGTGAACAGAAACGGACTATGCAAAAACTGCCTTTGTAAACAAGCGGGTAAATACTCTAAATCGCATTCTAAACAATACTTAAGATACCACAACACCTGACTGCATGGCATTAATTCAGCTTTAATCTCGACGAATAAGCATATGAATTCATTTTCATAAAACACTGAAGACATCACAAGATCCGATAGTTTCTTATGATTGAATGCAAGCCCTCAATACGAGGCAACCTTTCCTCGATTTCAACTAATCATGATTGCCTTAGAACACATTAAAGGATAGTCAAAGAAGGTTTTATCAAGGCCAATATCTTCTCGATACTTGCGTGACAGCAAACTTAAATTTTGGCTAGTATCCTGGGGGACTTCAACCACGCAATGAGATCGTATGCGAAGTGCATTACGCTCGCTACACGACTTGCCATTCATCGGAGAGGTCCATTGTACGTCTACCATTTCGCACAAATGAATTAGAGCTCAGATAATCCAGATTAAATGCCTTTCGACGATTTCATAGCTTCCAAAGAATAAGCTTACATGTCATGTCGTTAGTCACAGATGATTCCGAAGGGATCTCTATTACCTCCCGCATCACGCCGTTACTAAATCATGAAGTTCCACAAAAAAGGAAGGAGTTGTATTCGATGCTTCCGCGAAAACGACCACCGACAAATCTCTGAACAATTATCTACTCATCGGTCCTACCATACAGGATAAACTTTTTAAACATTTACTCAAATTTTGTGTACATAGATAGGTTATAACTATTGATATTAGGAAAATGCATCGACAGATTTTGATCAAACCAGATGACTGCAAATATTAAAACGCGATCTATACGTCGACGATTTTCTCATGGGTTCGGATAAATTAAGCGGTCTTATAACCATGAAAGAGGAAATAATATTGAACAGAATAATAAGAGAACTGAAAGCCAGGTAAGTGTCCTAGTCTCTCTCTATACCTATACTGCCTGGAGAGAACTGAAACTCTCAGACAGTACGGCTCTTTTTGAGCCTCGACTTTCCACGAACAGCTGGGGATGAGCGTAACCGGACCTGTCTCCAAAAGGAGAAACTGAGCTACCTCCTTTGTGTTTTTTTTTTGGATTTCAGGGGAGTAAATCTAGACTACCGGGGCATCAACGCTTTTGCTGCGAAGAACGTCGTTAATGTTAACGCCCTATACAAAATACGGATATTTCTCCTGTCTCTCGGGAGAGGAACGAAGTTAGCGTAACACCCCCCCCCCCCCCCATTAGAGCGATTATTCGAATAAACGACATAGTAATCGTCCGGTGAGGTATTATGAAAGAAAAAAAAGGAATACATATTTGAATTTAAGTCTAAGTTCGATGGGATAGTTGGCTGATGGCAGTTGTCGTAACGTCGTCTTCTTTGATTCTTTGACACCTGCAGATTCGAAGGTGATGAATTTACTCCATAATCGTCCCCAGGTGTTTTCTAAGATATGGTCCCTTCGTGAGCTGGGACTGGGTGTTCTTGTATTTCGCAGGCGACATCATTTAGAAAGTCACCGCTTTGACCTGAGAACATAATGTGATCTCGGAGTTCGTCTAGGTCTTTTTGGCAACAGATATCGTTTTTAGCTATTTCGGCGGGGCTGATGCACTTCCATGTCGGGTCTAATAATGGACTTAGTAAACCGTTGTGAGGTGGAAGGGCCACTCCTGCGTGGTGCAGAAAAGCGACGCGTTACAACCTGAGGCATCAATAGTGATAATAAATGATTTTGACATATCAGTAAAGGTGAGGATTGGTGCTGTACATAAAGGGTTGACTAGGATTTGAAATGATTGTTCTGCTTCATCATTCTATTCAAAGGCTTGATCATTTTGTAATAGCCTTGTTAGGAGTTTCGATATTTTAGCGAAATTCATAATGAATTTTCTAAAGTAACTAGCGAGTCCTAAAAGCTGACGCATATTTTTAACCGTTTTAGGCCGAGGAAACTTCCATACGGCTTCGATTTTTTTTGGATCGAGTGAGATTCCTTTGCTGCTAAGTATATGTCCGAGGAAGGTAATTTCTTGTTACTGAAATTCGCATTTGTTAGGTTCTAATTTCTAGTTAGATTTTCGTAATCTTTTCATTACTTCATTTAATAGGATTTTATGTGCTTCAAGAGTCTTGGCTTACATGACGACATCATCCATGTACTCCTTTGCTGATTATTCCGTCAAAAGTAATATTCTTAGCGTTTTAGTATTCTACGCCAGCGTTTCTAAGTCAGAAAGGCATTCTTACAAATTCGAAATGACCGCTGGGGATGAAGAAAGCGTTTTTGTGTGCGACTTCTGGGTGTAATTTGATTTGGTGGAATCCTGATACACAGTCGATGATTGTATAATACTCGTATTTAGCGTTACCGATTTGGTCAAAGATGTCGGTGATACATAGCAAAGGTAAACCATTGGTATTATTTTTTCGTTAAGCGGTTTAACATCTAGTACTACTCTCCATCGAGGGTTATCTTGAGAGTCGGCTTTTTTAAGTTGCGACGAGTATCTCGCCGTGGTCACCGCGGTACTGAGCTCGTGCTCGCCGCCTTGACCATGCGCCCAGTGGGGGGCAATGGGCTGCGCGAAATTCGGCGCACCGCGGTAATTATCGCGCGGGAAAGCGCGCGGGCCGCGGCGGCTAATAAAGGGGAGAGGGCAATTAGGCGCGCGATCGGCCCTCGATCCTTGCTCGATCGCACGATTTGGATCAGTGTGTCTCGGGACACGGCTTCTCCCGAGACGTTTAGCTGCGGAGCGCTACGTCGTTTTTCGCGCGACGCGCTAATAGCGTATAGTAAAAGTTAAGTGAGAGAGAGAGATAGAGTGATAGAGTGAAAGCGAGAGAAAGAGAGAGAAGTGCATTATAGTGCAGGTGCACTCAATCGAAGGATAGAGAGAGATAACCTTGCGACGCTTTGATCTCGCCCTTGCGGGTTAGAGATTGGTGGAGCAAGGGTCAATGACAACAAAGCGAACCTTTGGGACGCTTCGATCTCGCCCTTGCGGGTTAGAGATTGGCGAAACAAGGGCAAGCATCTTCCCGCCAATTCGGAGATCGCTGCCGCCGTTGGAGTAAGTAGAGTTAAAATAATATATTTTATAACGCGTGCGCGATCATCCGCGTCGGGAGAGAGAGAGAGAGAGAGAGAGAGAGAGAAAGAAATATGTAGACAGGGTCGTTGATTGTCGGGGTTTATCTTATAATTTAATTATAATAAATATTAATCTTATATTCATTAAATACCCGCGTAATCTTTTCGTGCGCCTTTCCCACTATTTTTCGCGTCCCTTATAGCGGCGAGCACCCAGGCTCGCCCCGCCGCGTCCGCGGATTCTCCGCGCGACGACCCGCACCGAAGGCAGAGAGAAGACGGAGAGTCTTTCAGTCGCGTGGTGGCTGGGAGCCGGGGCGAAATCCGCCACCTGGTAACCGCCACGTGACAAAGTACGACCCATAAGCTAATATTGAAACTGAACCGTGAGTGTTTTATGATGCCTTTTTTAGTAATTCTCATACTTGTCTTTCTAATTCTTCTCTTAAAGCGTGAGGTAACCGATATTATTTGATATTTACCAGGAGGTTATCGGTTATAAGTATTCTATGCTCTATTATATTTGTAGCTAGGAGTATATCTTCTTCTATATGAAATTGATCAGAATACTGTAGTAACAATTCATTCGCTTGGCTTAACCTCTCTGTATTTAGCTGATTTAGGCAGATTATTTCTGTAAGCTTATTAAGGCGTTCCCATTGAATCATTTGAAGGTAAAACGGGAGGGGGTGGAGTCTCTGTAATGATGGTGTATGTCATTTCCAAGTTTAATTCATTGCATAACTGTAGGTTGCAGAGTTGTGTGCAGTAATATTCCTATAGGTTAATGTCAGGGTCTTTCTTCTATGCTGGTGTTTTCTATATATATATTATTATATATTAGTATTTTATACGTATATTGCGACGAGAATCTCGCCGTGGTCGCCGCTGTACTGAGCTCGTGCTCGCAGCCTTGACCATGCGCCGAGTGGGAGGCACTGGCTGCGCGAAATTCGGCGCACCGTGCGGGCCGCGGCTAATGAAGGGGAGAGTGCAATTAGGCGCGCGATCGACCCTCGATCATTGCTCGATCGCGCGATTTGAGTTAGTGTATCTCGGGACACGGTTTCTCTCGAGACTATTAGCGGCGAAGCGCCACACTTTTCGCGCGACACGCTTGAAAATAGTTAGAGAGAGAGAGAGAGTGAGAGCAGTGCACCGAAGTGGAAGTGCACTCACCTGCCGTTCGAGTTCTGCCTACTTGGGACGCTTTGATCTCACCCTAGTGGCTGACGATTGGCGAAACAAGGAAGTAGCGCCAACAACAAGGTGGAGGGCATTTCCCGCCAAGTTAAAGATCGCCGCCGCCAAAGTAAGTAATTTTAAAATTGATATATATATTTATTGTGCGGTGCGCGCGATCATCCGCGTCGGGAGAATGAGAGAGAGAGAGAGAGAGTAGATAGCGTTAATTGAATTGTTTATTTAATATTTTGTAAAAACAATAAATATTTCATTAATTACACGAAAGTAGAATATCCGCGTAATTATTTCGTGCGCCTTCTCCATTTTTGCGTTCCCTATAGCGGCGAGCACCCAGGCTCGCACCGCCGCGTCCGCGGATTTTCCGTGCGACGACACGAGCAAGAAGAGGACGGAAAGTCCTTAAGTCGCGTGGTGGCTGGGAACCAGGGCGAGCTTAGTCACCCGGTAACCGCCATGTGACAAATTGGCGACCATGACAGGCTACCGGCATTAGAGCCCCACGAACCCAAAAATTTTTATTTCATTTAGAGAGGGAGGGGACGCCAAATTTAAGCGCTAGTTTTCTTTGTTCCCATTGTGTTGGAGATAGAGTTGTGTGAGTGTGTTTGGTTGTGAATGGAGGGAGACGATTTTTGCGGTTCTGCGCTTTACCAAGAGCGCGGAGAAAATTTTTAATTTGATATTTTGCGGTATTAAAGTAATTTAATATCGCAAAATATTAAATTGAAAAATATTTTATAATTTTCTCTGGGAAAAATAAATGAAAGAATTTATGTTTAATATTGCAAAATATATTATATCTTATATTTTTTTTAAGAGACTAAAAATTGCTGTTTGTTTCCGCGCGCTATTCCAGCCACGGCCGCCCCTGCCCGGTCGGTGTCCGGTAGTTGAAGAAGCGCAGAGCAGGCGTCAACTGCTTGGCCCAGCGCCCCAAGCGGCAGCTGGCTGTGGATTAGTGCTGAAGGTAGAGGGTGTTACATTCCAACATTACATTTGTTGATATTTGTATTGTTTGACAAAAGCTTGTACGTAAGATGACGCAAGCGAAATGGCGCGCGCGAGTTAGAGGCTTGGGTCGATGAACCCGGCAGGCGGGCCCTCGAATTTTTCCATGCGCGAGAAATTTACACTTACGCTTCTTGTCGCCCAGCGCGGTCTTACTTGGTGGGACTGTGGCTGTATAGCCTCAGTTCGGGTTATCCTGGATAGCTCGAAGCTGTTTAACCTCACGCGAGCTATGGCTAGAGACATGTAGGTCTCAGCAGAGGGGGGTCAGAGAGGTCACCTGTGCCTGTTAGGATACCGCGGCAGGTACGGAAAAGTCATGAATTAAAAACAAATGGAGGCGCGAGAGCACGCTTTCGGATGCTACGAAGGAGAACTTCGTCACAGCGTTTCTGTTGACGTCGCTTCAAAGCGTAGTGTCGCCCCCGGCATCAGCGCCCAGCCTTAAGAAAAGGCGAAAGAGGAAGGGGGTTAGATCGCGGTTGCAAGCGCGAGCGTGAGAGAGCATAAAGAGGAAGAAAAGGTCGTTTTTGGTGGTGCTGGGGGACAATCGAACCCGAAGGGACCGTTGGTCGAGAACACTTCGTATGTGGAGTTAGCTCGCCAGCGATCTCCGACTTCGGGAGGGCAGGCGTGGGGGAGAATGGTTGAGTCCGGCACGAAAACCGTGTATCGAGTGCAAAGTGTTGCAGCGCCGATCCTGTGAATTCTCCGCTGTAGGGAGAGATTTCGGTGAGCTGTAGCGCTGCTGCATTTTTCCCGGAAGGTTGAACGACCCATCGATCCCGCCGTGGATCCGCTGCTGCGCAGGTACCATCGGTATTGGCAGAAGGGGCACAATCGAGTGGATTGTCCCCGACCCCTTCACACGGTGTTCTGCCATAACTGTGGGAGCTTGGGTGAGACCCTGAACGGTTGCCCGTGTTGTGGTGAGGAGCACGCTGCGTGGTTGGCGGACATGGGCTGAAGCGAAGGAAGGTTGGGAGATTTCAGGTGGTGGAAAGGGCAAAAAACGCCGGCTACGGTTGCATAAATTGGAACTGGTGAATGCACCACTACCGCCGATAGCCCCAAGCGCGAAGCCCCTGAGGCTGCAGTCTTCGCCTAGGAAAACCTCGGTGCAGAATAGATCGTGCGCGCCGCCTCGGAAGCTTCCGGAGAAGATGAAGCGAGGCCCCATTACCTCGCATGGTTGGTTTGGTCATCCTCGTTCCTGTTCGAGGATAGAAGCGGACCGAGACATAAGACCGCAAAAGCATCAACATGCCATCGACAGCACCATCTCAGGAGGAGAGGATCAAGTGTGGCTGTGAATGGCCCTTACTCAGGCTTTCCGGGGGCACCCGAATCTGCGAGTTTGAGAAGGCGGTTTCGATAACACCAGAAGCTGCAGTCCCTTCTCAATCTGGTTAGTGGCCCGATTTCGCACGTCTAGATTATTTTGTGATATGAGTGTAAGTCGTTATTAGTGAACGGTTAAGTGTAGAGTAGCCGAAAAGCGTGCAAGTTTGGCGGCGACCACTCTGATGAGTAAACTTAGCATCTGGAAAGATGTTAAGTTTAGGGAGAAGGGGGGTATTGCGATGAATATCTCGTCGTGGTCGCCTCTGTATTGTCTTGTTTATTAATGCAATTAATAAATTAATATAATTGCACGAAGTTAACGTTTTTTTTTAATAGTCGCGTCGAATAAAATTTCGTAACGACAAGGAACTGCCGGCAAACCTCGGTGACTCTATATTTTTATTATCAGACATGGGACAAATAACTTTGGATAAATTCACAATAATAGTAAATCTTTGGAATAATAATTCTGTAACACGCATCTATCGACCTCAATCTGGTCGTGCGGAACGCGTTTCAGCAGTACGCAGCTTTGATCGAACGTGACGGACTAGGAGCCCTAGTGGCACATACGCGGCTGCAGGAGGGGTAATGTCCTCGGCCGTAGTGGGCAAGACTAGTAGGAGATCGAAGGACGATTATTGAATATGTTTGTTTTTGTGGCAAGCCCATAGATAGGTTACAATACTCAAAAGACATCCTCCCGAAGGGCACACATCGCCGCCGATAGGTTGATCGGATAGGTAGTGTCGGATAGTTACCAACTGAACACTCTTCACAGATGCGAGGGCACCAGGCCAAACGGCCCCTAACTCCAACAAAAATGATGGTACGTGGGGGGAGGGGAATAGGGATGGAATCAGAGGGAAATAAAATGGAGTACGGAGCTGAGTAGTACCCAAAATATGAAACGGATGCGAAACGAGATAAATACTTAGCAACTCGGCTTGCATGACCTGGTTACTAAGTGTAGGACTTAGAGGTATAGTGAATGCATGCCACTAATAAAAGATAGCTCTGAAAATGGCCGGTGATGGTATTTTGGTTCAGTACAAATGAACAATTACCTTGCCAGCTCAACCCTCGGGGCTCTTGCCCTTGCACAACAGTCGATAGGGATTAATTGTTTGTTGGTAGTGTGGCTTTACTCCTCCCGTTTTTTATTGAGGAGACCGTAGCCTATTGAGATTGAGCACAGCTGAGCGGTCAAGTTTTCTCCAGTCAAACTGAAAATTGCCGCTGCTACAGTAAGTAGCGTTTTCTTATATTAATTTTAGCGTAAGAATAGCCCACGTTACGAGTGTGTATATGAGTGAGAGAAAGAGATATATAAATTGCGCGCGCGTGTAAATATTATCGGATATTGAAATTACATTGAATTATAATAAATGTTAAATATTTAAATATTCGCGCGTATTTTATTTTGCCGCCTTTTTCCCTCATTTTCGCGCTCCTTAACAGCAGGCTGGCTCCGCCGTGTCCACGGATTTTCTGTGCGACGATTCGCGAGCAGATAAGGACGGAAAGTCCTGAAGTCGCGTGATGGCTAGGACCCGGGGCGGAATTAGCCACCTGGTAACTACCACATGACAAATTTTGACAAAAATTTTAATTTCATTTAGCGAGGGAGGGGACGCCAAATTTAAGCGCTAGTTTTCTTTGTTTCCCATTGTGTTGGAGATAGAGTTGTGTGGGAGGCGATTGTGGAGGGAGACGATTTTTGCGGTTCTGCGTTTTACCAAGAGCGCGGAGAAAAATATTAAATTGAAAAATATTTTATAATTTTCTTTGGGAAAAATAAATGAAAGAAATTCTGTTCAATATTACAAAATATATTATATCTTATATTTTTTTTAAGAGACTCGCGACGTTAAACGTAAATTGCAACGAAAATATTTGCATCCGAGTTTTAGAAAGAGCTTTACCGATTAATTTACACGACAAATGGGAGAAAAGCTCAATGTGGATACAAGCCCGAGTCTCAAAGACATTTATAAATTTATTTCGTATCAAGCTTTAATTTTGTCAAAAGTCAATCAATCCTTGTCAAAACCTAATCAACCATCGCTACATAAATGGTGACTAGGCGCAGATTCACATTTCCATAAAATAAGAAAGAGCGAATCCGGTGCTCGCGTATTCGTATTAAATGCCGACAGAAATGCATGTCCGATTTGCAAGGCCCAAAGTCACAACTTGTTCTTCTGTCCAAGCTTAAAAAATGAAAGTGTCAAAACGATGGAAACTCATAAAAGGTTGCAATGTACACAAAAATTGCTTTAATTACTACTTTCATTATACGAAATGCCCATTCTATCATAATACTCTATTGCAACCACCGACGTCGCAGTCTACAATGAACTGCGAACCCACAAAACGAAAACCAAGCGACGCAGCAGCAAATTCTGTAAAAATACAGCCCACGAATACAAACAACGCAGGACTAAATTCGGTTGCATTGAGTACACTCTCTCGCATGGTTCATAGTGAGCTATTAATGAGCGCTCTAGTAAAGGTTCAAGATTCAAGCGGTCAGTTCATCAGATATCGCGCTTTATTAAATACGTGCGTATCTACGAATTTTATTACAGAGGTTCTAGTGCGATGCTTAAAACTGTGTGTACGTGAGTGCTTAATACCTGTAGATGCAATAGATGGTATGAACATCTTGTCAAAGGGTTCTCTCGATACGAGCATTATTTCAATTCGCAACGATTTTAATAGGCCGCTTTCGCTTCTAATCTTACCGAAGATTGCCGACGAAGTTCCCAACGAAACTTTCCTCGGGAATCCATTAAAATGCCAGACAATATCAAACTGGCCGATCCATATTGCACTTCGCCGTCTTTATAGGGTATCACACAGACTCAAAGCCGACCTCGTGTTAAATTCTGAGTACCATCGCGTTATGAATGAATATTTGTAGTTGATAAAACCCACTATACAAGATAAATTATTCGAACATTTAATCCGATTTCGTACATATAAATACGTGTTAACTGCTGATATCAAGAAGATGTACAGACAAATATTAGTTCACCCTGATGATCGCAAATATCAGCAAGTTCTTTGGTTTTGCGAAAATCGTATACGCAAATTTGAAATACACGTCGTTACGTTTGGAGTATCATCCGTCCCATTTTTAGCCATTCGAACAATTAAAAAATTAGCAGAGGATGAATGCGCAAAATTTCCCATCGGAGCTGAAATTTTGAAACATGATTTGTACCACGGTAGTTTTAACATCAGACAATAGGCTTAAAATCACAAGAAGCACTTCGCGACCTACCCAAAAGTAATCAACTTGGATTTTTACAAGAACTAAAATTACAAGAATAAAATTGAACTCGATAGTAAGATATCTATAGACAATAACGCATCAGCAATCGCAAAAATTTTTTAACCTCTTGGCTTGTTGGGGCCAATTATTTTAGCCGCAAAGGTCATGCTACAAAATTGCTGGTAGGCAAAACAACTTGGGATGAATCGGTTCCAAACTCGTCACACTCTTCCTGGTCTACATTCGCCACGCAATTATCATTAATCAACAATCTCATAATAGATCGACGACTATTGATAATTTCCAAGAAATACAAATCCACGGATTCTGCAACACAAGTCAAGTTGGCTATGATGCGTGTTTGTATGTACGATCACGTGATAATATCGGCAACGTGAGCCTTTTTAAACTTCACCGCTCATGAAACAATTTTCTGATGTGATTCGACCATAGTTTTACATTGGTTAAAAAATAGCCAAGTGTTTTGAAGGTTCTCGATGCAAATTATGTGTCGAAGATTCAAGGTATCTCGAAAGGCATCAAATAGCGACACATTAAAACAGAGGACAACCCAGCAGACGCTTTAATACGAGGTCAACTCCCACAAGAGTTTTTAAAAAATCATTCTTGGTTTCAAGGCGCTCCCAGGCTAACACAGCCTAAATGTACTTGGCTGACATGTGAAGAAAGATCCCCCGAGGAATGTCCGGATTAAAGAAAATTATATGTTTTATCTCACAAACTAATTTCGAAGAATTTTTTACTCGATTTTTATCGTTCAAACGTTTAGTTCACATTGTTGCTTACTGTTTAAGATTTTAAAAACCGCTTTTAAAGTATTCAAAGAAACTATCTGCAGAAGAGGTAAACGCTGCCGAAATACGCATTTTAAAACTCATACATCAACAATTTTCACACGAAATCGATTGTCTTTCAAATTCTCGATATGTAAAATGCTTAAAAATCGCATCATTTAACCTTTCTCTCGACGAACATCGTATACTGCGCTTAGGTGGTAGATTGGAAAATGCAAACGTCGCCTATTCTCAAAAACATCTCATTTTGTTACCGACCAATCATTACTTCACGGATCTTATGATTCACGACATGTACGAAAGAAATCACCATTCAGGAATCAATTCTACTCTCTATATGATTTGGTATCGATACTGACTGATTGATGGCAAAAACCAAGTACATAAAATCATTTGCAAATGTACTTGTTGTTTTCGATTTAAAGCAGTTCCGACCCAATATAAAATGGGTATTTAACCTAAATCGATATTGGAGATGCTTTTTTCATTTTATAACATTGGCGCAGACTTTTTTGAACCGATGATCATTAAAGAGAAAAAATATCGTAATCGAGGACACAGAAAAACCTACGACTGTGTATTTACATGCATAGCAACGAAGGCTGTGTATATAGAAATAGTTAGCGATTTGAATACAGAAGGTTTTTTAGGAGCTTTACGACGTTTCGAAGGCCAAAGCGGTATCCCGGTGCATATTTATTCTGATAACGGAACAAGTTTCGTTGGCGCTAACAATCAGTTGCGCGAACTATACACGTTATTACAATCAGAACACTGAAATAAAGACTGCAGCGTATTTGCTTGTGAGAATGTGCGAGAAGTGTTTGCCCTCGTATAGATAGGTGACTTGTAAGGAACGGAGACTAACGGTCTCTCTCCTTGGGCTTTGCGCGCCACGAAAACTGTACGGCTATTAGAATTTGGTCGGCGGGCGGCTCGTCAATAAGTATCCGTCCGAGAGTTATCATCGCCCGATTGGGGTAAAGTTACTTTCTTTAAATCTTTGTTCGTACGCACTGGGAACTTAATTCTAGCGGCACTTATAGCGGTGCGAGGCCCGATTGGAAGAGCTGCAGAGCAACTCTGCCTGGTTGTCTGCACGCCCCTGGATTGCCTGCGTAGGAGTCCAGCCGAGCCTCAATTGCATCATAGAACAACGACTGGACATTGACTGCGTCCCGCCACTCGTCATCATCGAACAGGTAGCGAAAGCGCACTCCGTAAGTGATCCCGACCCGCAGATCGTTCCGACGCTTATATTGTTACGGGTACGTGTCTGTATTGGTATGATTTGTACAATAAAACAATAATAATAAAAGAAAAACATAACATTGGCGCCCGACTCGAGGCACTGCGGAGCACATAAAAAAAACAAATATACTCGTATAATATTGTACGACGTGTAAAAAAATATAAACTATAAAGGCCCTTAAACCGGCCTTAAAACTATAAACCGGCCCTTTTTGCCGGTATAGCAGAATGCTAGAGGCGAGGGTTCGGCGTACCTAGGCTCGGGAAGGGGGTTGAGTGCTTCGATAGCTGATCGTGGCCCGCGAGTTGGGTCGGGGTGCCAGATCGAGCCCGGATCGACAGCGACTGAAGCATTCGTCAACGGCGGCCGACCGGTCACCTCCTAAGGAGACGCTGCTGGGGAGGGGAGATCCTTTGTCCCGCTCGACGAGCCCAACGTCGGCCGTGACTTCTCCGCTTGCCCCTCATGCCGATACGGGAGAAAAGACGATCGCGCTTCCAAGCTTACGCACATCTAACGCACCGCGCGTACATCTATCGCACCGCACGTACCTTTCTTCGTACCGCGCGTACATCAAAGAGTTGGAAATTAATTACTTAATAATCCAACAATTACCCCAACGTGCCGTAGATGCGTTAGCATCTGTAGATTATGATCAAACTGACAAAATCGCGCAAACTTTACGTAGGCTCGATGCATCTCGACAGCGGGATTATGTCTTTAATAAAAATGATTATAAAAATGATTACAATAATAAGAATCCTCAATATTTTCAGGATGTACCAGGAAATAGTTTCAATCATAAATCAGAAAATCGAAAACCATTTAATTATAACTCTTCAAATAATTATAATAATTACCAATATACAGATAAGCAAAATACAAAAAGAGATGTTCGCTTTTTACAAAGTGGAAATAGTTTAAAAAATAAGAGCAATGATAATTATTGTTGGCGTCATCAAGGTCATCCAAACTTTAATAATCAAAATTGGCGTGAAAGTAGGAAACAGCCTAAGGAATTCTCAATAGATCATGAAACGCCGCGAAGTAATGAGGATCACGACTTGTCAATAAGCGAAAAAGAACAACAAGTAAGTGTACGAAGTGTGCAAATGTCTCATGTATCAAAATTTGTCGAGATTCTTTGTTTTGATGCTATCTCGAACGAAAATGAAAATTGAGAGCATCGAGCCCGAATTGTAAGCCCGCATTTCAAAGCTAAGATTTTAGATATGAATATTACGGTTTTAATGGATTGCGGGAGTGAGGTAACTTGTATTTCCGAATCATTTTATAATCAAATAAAAAAGGAGTGTGCACTTCTAGAATTACCGGTGAGTAATCTGTCCATTTTTGTAGCTGTGGGTAGAAAAAGAACTGTTATTAAGCGACAAATTCAATTAAATGTTAAAATTAATGAAAAAATACTACATGAAGGTGTTATTGATCTCGAAATGAAACGTATAAAATTGATGGGAGAATACTTGCCGACGAGCTTAATTAATTACCGGTTAATAGCAATAGGCTTGACATTATGGTACAGTAGCGCTCGTAAGAGACAGGGTATAAAGGATGAAGAGAATTTGATGCGCATTGGGAATGTTAAAAAGATTGTAGAACCGACTGAAGAAGTGGGGGATGTATCAAAGAAAATGGTAGTTAATAAAAAACTCCTTCCTATTAGTGAGATTCGCCAATATGATTCAGACTATTTGGAACATAGTTTTGTACTTGGAGTCGAAAAATATGTTCGCGAATTGAGCTCGTTGAATTGTACTCAAAAAGGGAGTGTTCGAGATTTGTTATTAACTTATCGACGAGTATTTTCCTTGCAACCGGGCTGTACTCATGTGTATTCTCATGCTCTTAAACTTCAAAAAGACAAGGCCTTTGTCGGTAAATCATATCCTGTTCCCTTAAACTTGTGTAATGCAGCTGATAAAGAAATGAAAACTATGCTTGAGTTGGGTATAATTGAAAAATCGGTAAGTCCGTGTTGCAATCCCTTGCGGGTTGTTAAAAAGGTTAATGGATCGGTACGTTTGTGTTTGGACGCGCGATTTATAAATCCCTTATTGTTGGCCGATAATGAGTGCCCGCCGAGAGTCGAAGACTCAGATCCTTTTTTCTGGAATGCGTATTAAAAAAAGGGTCGGTCACAGGTCAACTCGAAAACGCGGGAAGCGACACAAAGTTGACCTAGCAAAAGAAAAGGAGTTTCTCTTACCACGTTTGAATTTTTTGGATGGGTGCATTACACAGGTCGTGACACAAACAAGATGGTTCATAATTAATTTTGGAATTTAAAAATACTCGAGGTGGTATATCTCGTGGTAAGGTGGCTGGCAATCCGTTGCTTTATTGACCACCGAAGCCGAGTATGTCAGCGCAGCTTTAGCAACTAAGGAAATTGTATGAAATAAGAAATTGTTTTTCGAATGTAAAATAAATATGAATAAACCTATATTATATATCGAGAAAGAATGCGGAATTCCATCAACGAACGAAACATATTTTTATCTTTAGTACACAAAATAGGTCTTAAAAATAATGATAGTCTGTTGACCTAAGTGTTTGAATTTTGGGATGTAAAGTTTTTGGGAGGGTGTTGAGGAAGGTAGGCCTTGCAGGCCTCTTTTTCGCTTTAAAGCCATACATCACTTTTATTACAATTTAAAGTGGCTAAGGGGAAGTCTGGGGAATTTCACAAGTCGAAAGGGACTGCAACGTCGACAGCCTAATATTGTCAATATACTGTATTTATATATTACGGTACTTATATTATATACTTAGACGTTCGCATCGCAGGTAAAGACGCAAGTCTTCCTTTGTTTTACAAATGAAGCAAAGTTCAGTCCGAGCGCAGACATTGACGAAGAAAGAGCAAGACATTTTAGATCATGGTGCGCTAAGTTTTGTATCATAATTGATAGTTTATTAAATATTGTTTTTGCCTTATTCTTTGTCTTTTAACCTATTCATTCATAACAATTTTCTTAACTACTCTCTTTGCTATCGATTCGAAAATTGTTGCTTGAGTTTCTGTAGGTATTGCCAACTCGAAAAGCGATTCGCTAGTGTTTTTAAAAAGTCTGCATAGGGTATGCTCATTAACTTATCAACGATCAGGAATTGGCCAGGTATTAGAACAGTGATGTCATTGGTATCTTATTTTGGCGTCGACTGCCAGCTGAATGCCGACTTACGCTACTAAAGAGCCTCGGGTCTGTAAATATCTGTATTTTTCTTTCAGAAGAATACCAGAAATTCGAAAGGCGGATTCTGGGAGTCTGCAGCAAACCATTCAAAAATTGCTTCTTCTGAACAATCGGCAATACTTTACTAACTTTTGAAGAACTTAATAGACACGTAATAGAAATTGAAGCAGTCTTGAATTCTCGGCTATTAACTTGCATCTCATCAAATCTCAATGACGTACTACTCTCATACTAGCCCATTTCTTTATTAGTGATAAGTAAATGAACATACCTGATTCTTTTGACGCGCGACATAAGGCGAGAATAGTTAAGCATTAGAAATAAATGATCTTTGCCATCGACTCAGAATATTAAAATTGGATCAATGATTTTAGTCAAAGAAGAACCTGTCCTCTCTTCAAAGGATCACCGGACACATTGTTGAAATTCTTCCTGGTTATGATGGAGTAGTGCGGTTTCTAAGTATAAAAACTACAAACGGCATATACAAGCTGTTAAATTTTTAGAGTATAATATATATAGGTTTCTTTGAAGCGATGCGCAAACAGTTACTTGCCACACTCACAGCATAAAATGTTGTACTTTCATGAGAATCAAGTTGTTGACGGATGCTTGTAGAATTATGAATTTTATTCGGCCGATCGTTATAGCTTATAATTTTCGACGCGAATACACATACATTGACACTTGTTATGTTAATAAGTCGTGCATTCGTTTTTGTTATATGAAATAAATTTTAACACCACAAGTAAAGTTGATAATATTTAATTTTTATTCGACGTGCATAGGACCGAGTCCGACAAGAATCTGAACATGAAGTTTTTTCGAGCTCGCCTCGTTACATTATGAGGGCGGATATAATTTTTTTAACGCATTCATATTGGCTAACTGTAAACGGAGGCGGCGACTAAATTTTAGGTAGTGTAGTTGGAGAGATGGAAAAGGTGTAGGTAACTGGAAAAAACGTTCATTGAAGTTATTTTATTACTGAGGTCTGCAGATATATTACATTTATATAGATGTGCTGTGCGACTCTTTCTCTTATTGTAAGCCTGAATTGTCTATAATTAGGCACGTTTAGATATAATGCATCGAGCATAACGATGGATTCTCGAAGTGCAAGGAGGTGGAGGTGGGGCAAGGATTAGCCTGTCCCGAGCGCGTCATTTTTAACTCAACGTACACCTGAGTTCTCTTACACGTGTATAATGGTACATATAACCGAACACAAGTTAAGACCAGCAGCAACTGACCAACCATATAACCATCCAATTGTGGAAGCGAAGTCGGTTGTATTGCTTGACGGTCCCTGATGCGACGTCGGCTACGTCGCTTGTTGCGGGATCTCGGGAAAGTGAGCGAGGTAACAGGTAGCTTTCACTCACTCTTTTCGGTGGCCCAAGTTTCCACTCGTGGCGTCGGTGATCGCTAAGAGCTACTTCCGGATAGCTTTGTCAGTGGCGTCGTCACTGCCCTCTTCCGTTCACTATACTTTTAGTCATGACTCGGCTACGACACAACCGTCATGACTCTTCAAGCCTCTTCTTCGCTACGATTCGACTCTTGAAGTCTTCACGCCACGACTCGACTCTACAAATGTTTCGGCAACTGCACGATCGCCAAAAGTATTCTCGAAATGTCGACTGAATCAATCTCTTCAACTGCACAAATCTGTCGCAGCGCGTTGAGACAAAGGAGCGCGGGCCTAACCCACTGGGACCTCTCGGCTTGCTAGGACGTGAACGCTTTCCTGAGGTGTGGAAGAAGCCTCATATAGTGTGTCACGTGGCGGTTACCAGGTGGCTGATTTCGCCCCGGCTCCCAGCCACCACGCGACTTAAGGACTTTCCGTCCTCTCCTCCTGCTCGTATCGTCGCACGGAAAATCCGCGGACGCGGCGGGGCGAGCCTGGGTGCTCGCTGCTATAAGGGACGCGAAAAATGGGAAAAGGCGCGCGAAATGATTACACGGATGTTTTTAATATTAAATCAATAAATATTTATTATAATAAAATTTACAAAAGGAATCCCGACAATGGCGCGACGCTATCTATCTAACTCTTTCTCTCTCTCTCTCTCACTCTCCCGACGCGGATGATCGCGCATACGCTACAAAATATATATATATCAATTTTACTTACTTTGGTGGCGGCGGCGATCTCCGAATTGGCGGGAAAACGCTTACGCTTGTTTCGCCAATCTCAAACCGCAAGGGCGAGATCGAAGCGTCCCAAGGTTCGCTTTGTTGTTGAAGTTAACGCTTGTTTCGCCAATCTCAACCGCAAGGCGAGATCGAAGCGTCCCAAGGTTCTTTATCTCGATCGGCAGGGGAGTGCACTTGCACTTTGGTGCACCGCTCTCATCCTCTCTTTCTCTCTCTCTCTCTCTCTCTCTCTCTCTTCTCTCTCTCTCTCTCTTTCTCTCTCTCTCTCTCTATTCACTACTTAGCGCGTCGCGCGAAAAGCGTGGCGCTTCGCCGCTAATCGTCTCGGGAGAAGCCGTGTCCCGAGACACACTGATCGCAATTGCGCAATCACACAAGGATCGAGGGCCGATCGCGCGCCTAATTGCCCTCTCCCCTTCATTAGCCGCCGCGGCCCGCGCGCTTTCCCGCGCGACAATTACCGTGGTGCGCCGAATTTCGCGCAGCCCAGTGCCCCCCACTCGGCGCATGGTCAAGGCTGCGAGCACGTGCTCAGTACAGCGGTGACCACGGCGAGATACTCGTCGCAAGTGACATTGGCCAAATCAAAAACACCTTCTGGACCAGATGATTTTCGGCGTTTTCACTACTGTGGGATATATGGGATCGTGGTGAAATGAGAACGCGTTGAGGTGAACTTAACTAAGCTTTAATGATACTAATACAATACATCTCGGAATAATTGCATCCGCACTCTTCGACAGTCAATACGACATTGCTTCTGTTTCATTCTCTCCCTTCCGCCTACCTGTCGTCCTTCCACTCCTTCATACATCCCTTTGGGCATTGCCCCCTCTCCCTCACTCTCTATCCCTCTTCATCCCCACACTACTTTGCTTTCTTTTAAAAGTGCTTGAGAGAATTGTTTATGATCAGTTCATGGAGTATTTGGTGTCACATAACATCCTCGACCCACTCCAATCTAGATATTGACGGCACAGTTCGACCATTGCTGTTTTGCCTTTACATTAATGACCTTGGTCTTGCCCTTGCCTCTATGGGTGTAAGGCATATTCTATATGGTGATGATCTTCAGATTTACTATAGTTTCTACGGATAACCTCAAGGTAGGAGCCAGACACGTCACAGCTACGGCCCGTGCAGTCTCGGACTGGATCTCGTCTGCGTCCTTGAAGTTCAATGTTGGAAAGACGTCTGCAATTCTTTTTGAAACTCAGGTTCAGGTTCCTTTCTGACATTGAGTCGGCCGAGTTCAATTCTATTGAACTCTGGGAGGGGGCAGTCGTATCTTTGTCTGAGACTGTAAAAAACCTTGGTGTTGTGCTAGATGCGAGTCTTGCCTGGAGACCACACATTGAATTAATTTGCAAAAGAATCAACCAGGTTTTATACAGTTTACGTTTTTTCCGTCAGTACACCACGGAGGCTCTTCGTGCCAAACTGGTGCGTACACTGGTCTTTCCACATTTTAATTATTGTTCGACTGTTTACTTAAATGCGTCCCTTGAGTTGAGGACAAGGCTATAATGCTCACAGAATTTCTGTGTGCGGTCTGTGACGGGTGCTAAGTGGGATGATCATATCACCTCCTTCAGGAGAATTTTTTATGTATCTGCAGATCTACAAGATCTTACGGCTGCGTAAATCCGGAGTACCTGGCTGATCTGTTCTCTCCTGATGCATCTGATCGGCCGATCAGGGGTGAACCTAAAGAGATTTCCGTTCCTCGGATGCGCACCGAGACGGGAATTAGATCTTTCTCTGTTCAAGGCGCTCATCTGTGGAACAGACTGCCATCCTGTATTAGAAATGCTCCCTCTCTTTGTCGCTTCAGGGGGCTAGTGATGGAACATTTGAGGGGTCGGTACATTACAATAGATTTTTCTAGTCGGTTATCATCTTAATCTTTTTTTAATTTACGCCCTAAATTAGTTGTACGTGTGTGTAATGAGTATGTGTGTATTTATCCTTTCTCTCTGACTTGCATTCATTGTGTAAATGTGTGTACGTGTGTGACTCGACTGATAGATAATAAGAAAAATGCAAGCAATACTTATGCCAAAACTATACTACATCTGTGATTTGAATAATGCTTTAAAAGTGTGTAATTATATTTATAAGTAGACTTAAGATGTAGCATCTATAAACGTGTCTTTTGTGCAATAGTTTGTAAATTATTTACAAATAAAAATGTATCTATCTATCTATCTATCACACACGCTCATGCTGTCCCTCTTTTTCTCTTGCACTTTCAAGTGACATCGTCACAGTATGTAGCATCCTCAGGAGTGCATGACAGTACAATAAAGATTGAATATGTTGGTGACAGAACTTCTCCCAATTTTGGTCGGGGGGGGGGGGGGGAGGGGGTCATAGCCCGAGATTAAGTACAGCTGACCGGTAGACTTTTCTCCAACTAAACTGAAAGTAACTGCTACGAAAGTAAATAGCATTTTATATACAAATTAATTGTAGCGCGTGGTGTGTGACGGGAGGGGTAAAATACATAGATTCTTTTTTCGATGCTGTTTATAATTTTAATGCGAAGGTTGTATAGATACAGGTGTTGAGGTAAAACTTCATATTGAATCATCTCGACTATTGAACAGTGATTGGGAATTTCGAAATAGAGAACCGTATAGAGAACAATAGGCACCGAATAACAATACATTCCTCTCGGCCCGTCCGAGACGCACCCTCATGTAGTGTCTCAGGTCATGCAATAAAACCTATGTAGGGGCAAAGATTCGTGTCCATGCTCCAACGTGCAATTGCAACGTTGCACATTATTTGCGTATTATGGGACAATAGTCGATTGAATATTCGAACTAAATGTATTTTATTATGCACAAACGATTGTAAACATTTTTTTCTCTTAATCTTGATAATAATCGTTAAGTACCGAAATACTATAGTCTCTTTTAGCATAAACATGGTACCCACCTTTATATTTCTTGGAATATTCCCCCCATCTCTAGGTTCCTCTTGCTTCTCTACCCTCCTTCCATACTACCTACTTCTCATGCATTTTTTTGCCTTCCTCCGTTACATTAAATGGGAAAACGTAGCATCAGAAACAAATCGTCTACCGTGGGATAAGCATCTCTTGCAACCTCTTGCAGGGATCATGCGAACAGCACATAAGTTTACATGTATTTTTTATTTTGAATAATCGCGTTTGTTACGGTCGGATCGTGATGAGGAAGGGAAGCCGGTTGACAAATACTCACAGTGGAGTGTATTTTTCGGTAATATTTATTTATTATAAACTAAAGTTGACATTTAGCCCGTGTAAATTTGCTGCGAATTCAAATCTAAGAGTACGATAACATGTTTCTCGCTCGAGAGCTAGAGAGAAAGTTTTTGTGCGCCGCGCCGTGCCTGAGCTTGAGACCCTGCTCCCCCCACTCTCATCGAACCCTTTGTTCATCGCGCCGTCGGTGCGACGCTTCGCCCGCGAGCTCACCCGCCTGCCTCCCTCACTCTTTGCACCCGTCGTACCTTCCGCGCTCTCCCACCATGGCGCTTTCCGCGTATCCGGGCCTCTACGCTTCCCGCGCTTAAAGCGCTTGCCTGCGGCCTCGTCAATGTTACCAAGTGGCGCCAGGGACAACCATGTGTTGCCCTGTGCACACATGACACACACATACACAAGAGCTCACTCTCTGCCGGTGTCAATGATGGTCACCAAGTTGGTCCGAAAACCTCCCTGGCTCACAGGTTAATACACAGCCACGAGAAACCAGGCCGAATACCGAGGCCGCGCCCACAAGGGATCTCCCGCCCTTCTCCCTTTATATCACCTCACACCCACTCTTCTCTCCTCTCTCTTCGCGTCTCGCTTTCTCTATCTCTCGTACGCTCTCTCTCTCTCTCTCTCTCTCTCTCTCTCTCTCTCTCGCTCGCCGATCTCTGCACTGACTATGATGATGCTGTGTTTGTTCGCAGACTTGCAGGGGAGCTGTCTTTCCAGATCGTCCAGCATCGCCCTACGTATATAGCACCCACATTCCGTAACTGGATAGACGTAATATTAGTTGAAGACAATGACAGGGTAATTTCGTCCGCCAATGAGCCCGCTCCTTTCCACAGCAAGCACAACATTATTGAAGCAACAGTAGAAATACTTGTCTCTGAGCCTATCTGTTGCTCCTTTGAATACAGAAAGTATAAGAGCATTGATAGTAATGGGCTGGTACAAGTGTTATCGGGTTGTGACTAGGAACCGTTGTTGGCGGATGACCTCGACATTGAGACTGCAGTCGCGAGGCTTAACTCTAATGTTGGCTATCAATGAACTTGCGCCGATAAAGGTAATTAAATTGAAAGAAAAACGCCTACCTTGGATTGGGTTCGAGCTTCATGACTTACAGTGTAAAAGCAGGGCGCTTCACAGACGGACCTTTATAGAAGGACGGGACAGCAGTAATTCCTTGAGGAATTCCTCGATCTTCGCAAATCCATCCAGGAGAGGGTGGATCAGGCGAGAGCTGAATACGTTCATAATCGTCTGTTCGACTCTCAAAATCCAGCTCAATCTGGCGATGAGTTGCGGAACTTAGGGTTGTTGCCGCGAGCGAGCGGGTCATTGCACGGACATACGCTGGATGAGCTTAACACTCACTTTGCGAAAGTTTCCGTGTCTAATGCGATTGATGACAGACGGATAGATGCTGTGCTTGCCTCTGCTGCAGAAGATGGGTTCTGTTTTAAAAGTATAAGCATTAATGATATTGTTTATCAATGTCTAAGTTTTTATCTGAGGCAGTTGGTGAGGATAGCATTCCGCATAGTGTAGTCGTTAAGGCTCTTCCGATTACTGGTCCTTTCTTAGTGCGTCTATACAATTACCTGCTTGATAGCTACAGCTTCCCATAGGTTTGGAAGAAGGATCATGTAGTGCCATTATCCAAACTAGAACACCTTCTAGACCAGATGATTTTCGGTCAATTTCTCTGCTCTGCTTTCTTTCAAAAGTTCTTGAATGAATTGTATACGACCAGCTTATGGAGCACTTAGTGTTGCACAACATCCTTGACCCACTCCAAACTGGATATAGACGTAACAATTCTACTGAGACGGCCTTGCTAAGACTGATAGAAGACGTACGGACTGCTATTGACAAAAAACAGGTAACTGTTACTATTTGTCTTTAGCAAGGCATTCGACACTATTTGTCCTGCTTGACTGTTAGAATTTATGAAACGAATGGGCTTCTCGCAGGGGGTGCTGACGTAGATTCGGGCTTACTTGTCTGGAAGAGAGCTGCTTGTTATAGCTGACAGGATAAATACATCTTTCTGGCTCTCTTCCACGCTTGGTGTCCCTCAAGGTTCCGTTTTGGGACCTTTACTTTTCTGTCTTTACATAAACGACTTAGGTCTTGCTCTTAACTCCATGGGTGTAAACATATTTATACGCTGATGACCTCCAGTTTACCTTAGTTTTTCTCGGGATAACCTGGAGGCTGGAGCTAGATATGTGGTGGCTGTTGTACGTGCTGTCTCGGGCTGGGCTTCATCTGCATCCTTGAGGCTCAATGTGGGAAAGACATCTGCAATTCTTTTTAGATCACGCAGGTTTCTTTCTGACATTGAGTCTATAGGGTTCAATTCTATCGAATTCGAAGAGGGGGTGGTTGTGCTTTTGTCTGGAACGTAAGAGTCTTGGTGTTGTACTAGACGCGGGTCTTACCTGGAGGCCGCTTTTTCCGTCAGTACACCACGGAGGCTCTTCGGGCGAAGCTGGTACGTTCTCTAGTCTTTCCTCATTTAATTATTGTTCCATTGTTACTTAGATGCGTCCCAGGAGCTAAGGGCAAGGCTACAACGCTCACAGAATTCTTGGTGTATGGTATGTGACAGGCACTAAGTGGGACGATCATAACCACCCGTCAGGCGTCGATTGAGTTGGATGGGAGTGGACAGCTGCAGGAAATATTTTATTTACTTGCATATCTACAAGATCTTACGGCTACACAAGCCGGAGTACCTCGCTGATCTGTTCTTTTCGAGCGCTTTAGATTGGCCGGTTAGGAGTGACCCTCAAAAACTTTCTGTTCCATGGATGCGCACCGAGACGGGAATAAGATCATTTTCTGTACAAGGTGTTCATCTGTGGAACAATCTGCTATCCTGCATTAGAAATACGTCCTCCCTTAGCCGCTTCAGGGGGCTGGTGATGGAGCATCTGAGGGTACGGGACAATGTAGTTTAACTATACTAGTCAGATGTCCTCATGGTTGTCTTCTAATTTGCGTTCTAAATTTATTATAAGTATGTGTGTGTATGATTGAATCTTATATTCATGCACTGTAAATACTTATATGTACTCATTGCGTGTATGTGTGTATAATTGCGATTTGACTGATAGATAATAAGAAAAATGTGATTTATTGATTTATGTATACTTATTTATTTATTGTTGTGTAACGGCGCGCCGAATCCAGTGATCCGCGGGGAGCCTTCCTCCCCTTCGCGCGCGCTACGACCACGAGTCCACCGAATTTTATTTCCGTGGGCGCCAGGTGGACTCGCCTTTCCGGCTGCTTAGCATGAACTCTTACTCGGGGGGGTTCCGCGGGCCGCCGCGGAAGGCACGGCCCGGTGGCTGGTGAGCACGCCTGCTCTCGCACCGCTGGGGGGGGGGCAAGGTAGTAAGAGGGAATGTACTATTCAGTAATTTTGAGCACTATCCTTTATTCTCCCTACAGCTAATTACAATACTCACGGCCCGCTGGCCGGCCCTACTCTAAGGCGCGACACCGGCGCGCGGTGTTACAACTCCCGGCCCAGCTCCCGCCTGCTGAGCCCCGCGCGCGACTCGACCGCGACCTCCCGACTCTCACGACCGCGTCCGCCTATACCTCGGCTACGTAGCCGTCCGCGCGCGCACCGGCCACCCACGTCCGCGAGAGCACTCTCCGCCGCGAGGAGGACCCCCACAATCGGTGACTCACCGCACAGGCGCCCCAGAGGTGCTACTCCGCTGGAGCCGCTCAGGCTCAAGGTCGGTCCGCCGGGTCTTTGGGGCTGGCGAAGGTGGGCTGGCTCTCGAGCGGGCGCCGTCTGCCTCGCCCCTCGCTGGTGCTGGCTCGTCCGCCTTGATGCAGCGGGCGGCGGTGCCTACGCCAGGCTCCCCTGGCGGTGCTGGTGAAGGTGGGCTGGCTCTTGAGCGGGCGTCGTCTGCCTCGTCTCTCGCCGGCGCTGGCGCGTCCGCCTTGATGCAGCGGGCGGTGGTGCCTACGCCGAGCTCTCCTGGCGGGGCTGACGGCCGATGGCTCCTGCGCCGGCTTCTTGGGTTGCCTCGTCGTCTTCTCGGCGTTGCTTCCTCGGGGAATCGGGCTCTAGTACTCAGCTGTTGAGGTGTGCTCGGGGCGAGCGTCCGGCGCAGAAGAAGGAACGCCGGTCCTTGCTGCAGTGTGTGAT
>JACCIE010000207.1:0-50155 GCA_018906755.1 Sycophaga agraensis | reverse complement strand
GGGTTTTTCCATGAGGAGATGCCGACGTTTGATCCTCGATATTCGTGTACAGCAGATAAACTCCTGAATATTTCCAAAAAGAAAACCCACATTTTAAGGTAACCCCTGAATTCTACTCTTTTTTGCTATGCAAACAAAGGCGGATAAACAGAAAATAGGCGCCACATGGTTGCTCGATGGAAGCTGCCGATGATTGATCCTTGATATTCGTGTACTGCGGATAAACTCTTGAATATTCCCGAAAGGAAAACCCATATTACAAAACTAACGCATGGATCCTACTCTGTTTTGCTATTCAAGCAATGCTACGTAAACCGAATTAAGCTGGCCACATCGTGCGTTGGACGGGAGCTGCCGACGTTTGGTCCTCGCTATTCGTGTACTGCAGAGAAAACTCGCGAATATTTCCGAAAAGAAAACCCAAATTTTAAAGCTAACCCCTGAATTCTACTCTTTTTTTGCTATGCAAACAAAGGCGGATAAACAGAAATAGGCTGCCACATCGTGCATTGACGGGAGCTGCCGACGTTTGTGGTCCTCGATATTCGTTGTGCTGCAGAAAAACTCGCGAATATTTCCGAAAAGAAAAGACAAACCTCAAGCTAACCCATGAACTCAACTCTATTTTTCCATTGCAAAAGAATGCCTACATGTACGAAGTAGGCTGCCACATTGTATATTGCCGGGAACTGCCGACGTTTGGTCCTCGATATTCGTGTACTGCAGATAAACTCTTGGATTATTCGAAAAGAAAAGCCAAACCTCAAAGCTAACCCATGCAATCTACTTTATTTTTCCATGCAAACAAAGGAACATAAACAGAAATAGGCTGCCAAACCGTGCATTGACGGGAAGCTGCCGACGTTTGGTCCTCTATATTCGTGTACTGCAGATAAACTCGTGCATATTTCCGAAAGGAAAACCCATATTTTGAAGCTAATTGATGGATTCTACTGTATTTTTGCCATGCAAATAATGCTACATGAACTGAAATAGGCTGCCACATCGTGCATTAACAGGAGCAGCCGATGTTTGGGATCCTCGATTTTCGTGTACGGTAGATGAACTAGTGAATATTTCCGAAAGGAAACCAAATTTCAAAGCTAACCCATGCGATCTACTCTGTTTTGCCATGCAAACAAGGCGGCATGAACAGAAATAGGCTGCCATATCGTACAGTGAAGGGAGCTGCGACGTTTGGTCCTCGATATTCGTGTACGACAGATGAACTCGGGAATGTTTTCGAAAAAAGAAACTAAAGCTGAATGCTAACCCATTTATTCTACTTAATTTTGCCATGCAAATAAAGGTGCATGTACAAAACTGGGCTGCCACATCGCGCATTAACCGAAGCTGCCGATGTTTAGGATCCTCGATTTTCTTGTACGACAGATGAACTCGAGAATGTTTAAGAAAAATGAATCCAAAACTGAATGCAAGCCCATTCAATCTACTCTACTTTTCCATGTAAACAAAGGCGCATGAAGCTGAAATAAGGCTGCCATATCGTGCAGTGAAGGGAGCTGCCGACGTTTGGTCCTCGATATTCGTGTACTGCAGATAAACTCTTGGATTGGATTATTCGAAAAGAAAAGCCAAACCTCAAAGCTAACCCATGCAATCTACTTTATTTTTCTATGCAAACAAAGGAACATAAACAGAAATAGGCTGCCAAACCGTGCATTGACGGGAGCTGCCGACGTTTGGTCCTCTATATTCGTGTACTGCAGATAAACTCGTGCATATTTCCGAAAGGAAAACCCATATTTTGAAGCTAATTGATGGATTCTACTGTATTTTGCCATGCAAATAATGCTACATGAACTGAAATAGGCTGCCACATCGTGCATTAACAGGAGCAGCCGATGTTTGGGATCCTCGATTTTCGTGTACGGTAGATGAACTAGTGAATATTTCCGAAAGGAAACCCAAATTTCAAAGCTAACCCATGCGATCTACTCTGTTTTGCCATGCAAACAAAGGCGCATGAACAGAAATAGGCTGCCATATCGTACAGTGAAGGGAGCTGCCGACGTTTGGTCCTCGATATTCGTGTACGACAGATGAACTCGGGAATGTTTTCGAAAAAAGAAACTAAAGCTGAATGCTAACCCATTATTCTACTTAATTTTGCCATGCAAATAAAGGTGCATGTACAAAACTGGGCTGCACAATCGCGCATTAACCGAAGCTGCCGATGTTTAGGATCCTCGATTTTCTTGTACGACAGATGAACTCGAGAATGTTTAAGAAAAATGAATCCAAAACTGAATGCAAGCCCATTCAATCTACTCTACTTTTCCATGTAAACAAAGGCGCATGAACTGAAATAGGCTGCCATATCGTGCACTGAAGGGAGCTGCCGACGTTTGGTCCTCGATATTCGTGTACTGCAGATAAACTCTTGGATTATTCGAAAAGAAAAGCCAAACCTCAAAGCTAACCCATGCAATCTACTTTATTTTTCCATGCAAACAAAGGAACATAAACAGAAATAGGCTGCCAAACCGTGCATTGACGGGAGAGCTGCCGACGTTTGGTCCTCTATATTCGTGTACTGCAGATAAACTCGTGCATATTTCCGAAAGGAAAACCCATATTTTGAAGCTAATTGATGGATTCTACTGTATTTTGCCATGCAAATAATGCTACATGAACTGAAATAGGCTGCCACATCGTGCATTAACAGGAGCAGCCGATGTTTGGGATCCTCGATTTTCGTGTACGGTAGATGAACTAGTGAATATTTCCGAAAGGAAACCCAAATTTCAAAGCTAACCCATGCGATCTACTCTGTTTTGCCATGCAAACAAAGGCGCATGAACAGAAATAGGCTGCCATATCGTACAGTGAAGGGAGCTGCCGACGTTTGGTCCTCGATATTCGTGTACGACAGATGAACTCGGGAATGTTTTCGAAAAAGAAACTAAAGCTGAATGCTAACCCATTTATTCTACTTAATTTTGCCATGCAAATAAAGGTGCATGTACAAAAATGGGCTGCCACATCGCGCATTAACCAAAGCTGCCGATGTTAGGATCCTCGATTTTCTTGTACGACAGATGAACTCGAGAATGTTTAAGAAAAATGAATCCAAAACTGAATGCAAGCCCATTCAATCTACTCTACTTGCCATGTAAACAAAGGCGCATGAACTGAAATAGGCTGCCATATCGTACAGTGAAGGGAGTTGCCGACGTTTGGTGCTTGATATTCGTGTACTGCAGATGAACTCGATAATGTTTTCGCAAAAAGAATCCAAATCTGAATGCTAACCCATGTATTCTACACTATTTGCATGCAAACAAAGGCTCATGAACAGAAATAGGCTGCCACATCGTGCATTCACGGAAGCAGCCGATGTTTAGGATCCTTGATTTTCGTGTACGACAGAAGAACTCGAGAACGTTTTCGAAAAAAGAATCCAAATCTGAATGCTAACCCATGTATTTAACCCTATTTTTACATGCAAACGAAGACGCATGAACACAGATAGACTGCCATATCGTGCAGTGAAGGGAGTTGCCGACGTTTGGTCCACGATATTCGTGTACTGCAGATAAACTCCTGAATATTTCCAAAAAGAAAACCCAAATTTCAAGGTAAACCCATGGATTGTACTCTATTTTGCCATGCAAACAAAGGCGCATGAACAGAAATAGGCTGCCACATCGTTCATTAACGGAAGCTGCCGATGTTTAGGATCCCCGATTTTCGTGTACGACAGAAGAACTCGAGAATGTTTTCGAAAAAAGAATCCGAATCTGAATGCTAACCTATTTATTCTACTCTTTTTTGCCATGCAAACAAACGCTCATGAATAGAAATAGGCTGCCATATCGTGCAGTGAAGGGAGCTGCCGACGTTTGGTCCTCGATATTCGTGTACGACAGATGAACTCGAGAATGTTTTAGAAAAAAGAATCTAAATCTGAATGTTAACCCATGGGTCCTACTCTATTTTGCCATGCAAACAAAGGCGCATGAACAGAAAAAGGCTGCCACATCGTACATTAACCGAAGCTGCCGATGTTTAGGATCCTTAATTTTCGTGTACGACAGAAGAACTCGAGAATGTTTTCGAAAAAAGAATCCAAATCTGAATGCTAACCCATGTATTCTACTCTATTTGGCCATGCAAACAAAGGCTTATGAACAGAAATAGGCTGCCACATCGTGCATTCACGGAAGCTGCCGATGTTTAGGATCCTTGATTTTCGTGTACGACAGAAGAACTCGAGAACGTTTTCGAAAAAAGAATCCAAATCTGAATGCTAACCCATGTATTTAACCCTATTTTTACATGCAAACGAAGACGCATGAACACAGATAGGCTGCCATATCGTGCAGTGAAGGGAGCTGTCGACGTTTGGTCCTCGATATTCGTGTACGACAGATGAACTCGAGAATGTTTTCGAAAAAAGAATCCAAATCTGAATGCTAACCCATGTATTCTACTCTATTTTGCCATACAAACAAACGCACAAGAATAGAAACAGGCTGCCACATCGTGCATGAACCGAAGCTGCCGATGATTAGGATCCTCGATTTTCGTGTACGACAGAAGAACTCGGAATGTTTTCGAAAAAAGAATCCAAATCTGAATGCTAACCCATGTATTTAACCCTATTTTTACATGTAAACGAAGGCGCAAGAACACAAATAGGCTGCCATATCGTGCAGTGAAGGGAGCTACTGACGTTCGGTCCTCGATATTCGTGTACTGTAGATAAGCTCCTGAATATTTTCACAAAGAAAACCCAAATTTTAAGGTAAACCCATGGATTCTGCTCTATTTTGCCATGCAAACAAACGCTCATGATTAGAAATAAGCTGCCTCATCGTGCAGTGAAGCGAGCTGCCGACGTTTGGTCCTCGATATTCGTGTACGACAGATGAAGTCGAGAATGTTTTAGAAAAAAGACTGTAAATCTGAATGTTAGCCCATGGATTGTACTCTATTTTGCCATGCAAACAAAGGCGCATGAACAGACATAGGCTGCCACATCGTGCATTCACGGAAGCTGCCGATGTTTAGGATCCTCGATTTTCGTGAACGACAGAAGAACTCGAGAATGTTTTCGAAAAAGAATCCGAATCTGAATGCTAACCTATTTATTCTACTCTTTTTTGCCTTGCAAACAAACGCTCATGAATAGAAATAGGCTGCCATATCGTGCAGTGAAGGGAGCTGCCGACGTTTGGTCCTCGATATTCGTGTACTGCAGATAAACTCCTTAATATTTCCAAAAAGAAAGCCCCCAATTTCAAGGCAAACCACTGTATTCTAGTCTATGTTGCCATGCAAATAAAGGCTCATGAACAGAGAAAGGCTGCCACATCGTACATTAACCGAAGCTGCCGATGATTAGGATCCTCGACTTTCGTGTACGACAGATGAACTCGAGAATGTTTTCGAAAAATGAATCCAAAGCTGAATGCTAACCTATTTATTCTACTCTATTTTGCCATGCAAACAAAGGCGCATGAATAGAAATAGGCTGCCATATCGAACAGTGAAGGGAGTTGCCGACGATTGGTCCACGATATTCGTGTACTGCAAATAAACTCCTGAATATTTCCAAAAAGAAAACCCACATTTTAAGGTAACCCCATGTATTCTACTCTATTTTGCCATGCAAACAAACGCTCATGAATAGAAATAAGCTGCCACATCGTGCAGTGAAGCGAGCTGCCGACGTTTGGTCCTCGATATTCGTGTACGACAGATGAACTCGAGAATGTTTTAGAAAAAAGAATCTAAATCAGAATGTTAACCCATGGGTCCTACTCTATTTTGCCATGCAAACAAAGGCGCATGAACAGAAATAAGCTGCCACATCGTGCAGTGAAGCGAGCTGCCGACGTTTGGTCCTCGATATTCGTGTACGACAGATGAACTCGAGAATGTTTTAGAAAAAAGAATCTAAATCTGAATGTTAACCCATGGGTCCTACTCTATTTTGCCATGCAAACAAAGGCGCATGAACAGAAAAAGGCTGCCACATCGTACATTAACCGAAGCTGCCGATGTTTAGGATCCTTAATTTTCGTGTACGACAGAAGAACTCGAGAATGTTTTCGAAAAAAGAATCCAAATCTGAATGCTAACCCATGTATTCTACTCTATTTGGCCATGCAAACAAAGGCTTATGAACAGAAATAGGCTGCCACATCGTGCATTCACGGAAGCTGCCGATGTTTAGGATCCTTGATTTTCGTGTACGACAGAAGAACTCGAGAACGTTTTCGAAAAAAGAATCCAAATCTGAATGCTAACCCATGTATTTAACCCTATTTTTACATGCAAACGAAGACGCATGAACACAGATAGGCTGCCATATCGTGCAGTGAAGGGAGCTGTCGACGTTTGGTCCTCGATATTCGTGTACGACAGATGAACTCGAGAATGTTTTCGAAAAAAGAATCCAAATCTGAATGCTAACCCATGTATTCTACTCTATTTTGCCATACAAACAAACGCACAAGAATAGAAACAGGCTGCCACATCGTGCATGAACCGAAGCTGCCGATGATTAGGATCCTCGATTTTCGTGTACGACAGAAGAACTCGAGAATGTTTTCGAAAAAAGAATCCAAATCTGAATGCTAACCCATGTATTTAACCCTATTTTTACATGTAAACGAAGGCGCAAGAACACAAATAGGCTGCCATATCGTGCAGTGAAGGGAGCTACTGACGTTCGGTCCTCGATATTCGTGTACTGTAGATAAGCTCCTGAATATTTTCACAAAGAAAACCCAAATTTTAAGGTAAACCCATGGATTCTGCTCTATTTTGCCATGCAAACAAACGCTCATGAATAGAAATAAGCTGCCTCATCGTGCAGTGAAGCGAGCTGCCGACGTTTGGTCCTCGATATTCGTGTACGACAGATGAAGTCGAGAATGTTTTAGAAAAAAGACTGTAAATCTGAATGTTAGCCCATGGATCCTACTCTATTTTGCCATGCAAACAAAGGCGCATGAACAGAAATAGGCTGCCACATCGTGCATTAACGGAAGCTGCCGATGTTTAGGATCTTCGATTTTCGTGAACGACAGAAGAACTCGAGAATGTTTTCGAAAAAAGAATCCGAATCTGAATGCTAACCTATTTATTCTACTCTTTTTTGCCATGCAAACAAACGCTCATGAATAGAAATAGGCTGCCATATCGTGCAGTGAAGGGAGCTGCCGACGTTTGGTCCTCGATATTCGTGTACTGCAGATAAACTCCTTAATATTTCCAAAAAGAAAGCCCCAATTTTAAGGCAAACCACTGTATTCTAGTCTATGTTGCCATACAAATATAGGCTCATGAACAGAAAAAGGCTGCCACATCGTACATTAACCGAAGCTGCCGATGTTTAGGATCCTTAATTTTCGTGTACGACAGAAGAACTCGAGAATGTTTTCGAAAAAAGAATCCAAATCTGAATGCTAACCCATGTATTCTACTCTATTTGGCCATGCAAACAAAGGCTCATGAACAGAAATAGGCTGCCACATCGTGCATTCACGGAAGCTGCCGATGTTTAGGATCCTTGATTTTCGTGTACGACAGAAGAACTCGAGAACGTTTTCGAAAAAAGAATCCAAATCTGAATGCTAACCCATGTATTTAACCCTATTTTTACATGCAAACGAAGACGCATGAACACAGATAGGCTGCCATATCGTGCAGTGAAGGGAGCTGTCGACGTTTGGTCCTCGATATTCGTGTACGACAGATGAACTCGAGAATGTTTTCGAAAAAAGAATCCAAATCTGAATGCTAACCCATGTATTCTACTCTATTTTGCCATGCAAACAAAGGCTTATGAACAGAAATAGGCTGCCACATCGTGCATTCACGGAAGCTGCCGATGTTTAGGATCCTTGATTTTCGTGTACGACAGAAGAACTCGAGAACGTTTTCGAAAAAAGAATCCAAATCTGAATGCTAACCCATGTATTTAACCCTATTTTTACATGCAAACGAAGACGCATGAACACAGATAGGCTGCCATATCGTGCAGTGAAGGGAGCTGTCGACGTTTGGTCCTCGATATTCGTGTACGACAGATGAACTCGAGAATGTTTTCGAAAAAAGAATCCAAATCTGAATGCTAACCCATGTATTCTACTCTATTTTGCCATACAAACAAACGCACAAGAATAGAAACAGGCTGCCACATCGTGCATGAACCGAAGCTGCCGATGATTAGGATCCTCGATTTTCGTGTACGACAGAAGAACTCGAGAATGTTTTCGAAAAAAGAATCCAAATCTGAATGCTAACCCATGTATTTAACCCTATTTTTACATGTAAACGAAGGCGCAAGAACACAAATAGGCTGCCATATCGTGCAGTGAAGGGAGCTACTGACGTTCGGTCCTCGATATTCGTGTACTGTAGATAAGCTCCTGAATATTTTCACAAAGAAAACCCAAATTTTAAGGTAAACCCATGGATTCTGCTCTATTTTGCCATGCAAACAAACGCTCATGAATAGAAATAAGCTGCCTCATCGTGCAGTGAAGCGAGCTGCCGACGTTTGGTCCTCGATATTCGTGTACGACAGATGAACTCGAGAATGTTTTCGAAAAAAGAATCCAAATCTGAATGCTAACCCATGTATTCTACTCTATTTGGCCATGCAAACAAAGGCTCATGAACAGAAATAGGCTGCCACATCGTGCATTCACGGAAGCTGCCGATGTTTAGGATCCTTGATTTTCGTGTACGACAGAAGAACTCGAGAACGTTTTCGAAAAAAGAATCCAAATCTGAATGCTAACCCATGTATTTAACCCTATTTTTACATGCAAACGAAGACGCATGAACACAGATAGGCTGCCATATCGTGCAGTGAAGGGAGCTGTCGACGTTTGGTCCTCGATATTCGTGTACGACAGATGAACTCGAGAATGTTTTCGAAAAAAGAATCCAAATCTGAATGCTAACCCATGTATTCTACTCTATTTTGCCATACAAACAAACGCACAAGAATAGAAACAGGCTGCCACATCGTGCATGAACCGAAGCTGCCGATGATTAGGATCCTCGATTTTCGTGTACGACAGAAGAACTCGAGAATGTTTTCGAAAAAAGAATCCAAATCTGCATGCTAATCTATTTATTCTACTCTATTTTGCCATGCAAACAAACGCTCATGAATAGAAATAGGCTGCCATATCGTGCAGTGAAGGGAGCTGTCGACGTTTGGTCGTCAATATTCGTGTACGACAGATGAACTCGAGAATGTTTTCGAAAAAAGAATCCAAATCTGAATGCTAACCCATGTATTCTACTCTATTTTGCCATGCAAACAAAGGCGCATGAACAGAAATAGGCTGCCAGGAAAATCAAGGATCCCAAACGTAGGCAGTTCTCGTCAATCCACGATGTGGTAGCCTATTTCTGTTCATGTGCCTTTATTTGTATAGCAAAATAGAGGAGAAACTACTGGCTAGCATTGAAATTCGGGTTTTCTTTTCCAAATATTCATGAGTTTATCTGCAGTACACGAAAATCAAGGATCCCAAATGTAGGCAGATCCCGTCAATGCACGATGTGGTAGCCTATGTCTGTTAATCATCTTTGTTTGCATGGCAAAATAGAGTAGAATCCATGGTTTAGCCTTGAGATTCGGGTTTTCTTTTCCAAATACTCACCAGTTTATCTGCATTACACCAAAATCGAGGATCCCAAACGTAGGAAGCTCCCACCAATGCTCGATGTGGCAGCCTATTTCGGTATAAGTGGCATTGTTTGTATGGCAGAATAGAGTAGAATCCATTGGTTACCATTGAAATTTGGCTTTTCTTTTCGGAAATATTGAAGAGTTTATCTGTCGTACACGAATATGGAGGACCAAACGTCGGCAGCTCCCGTCAATGTACGATGTGGCAGCCTATTTCGGTTCATGTAGCATCGTTTGCATGGCAAAATGGAGTAGAATCCATTGGTTCGCTTTGAAATTCGTGTTTTCTTTCCCAAATATTCACAAGTTCATCTGCAGAACACGAATATCGAGGACCAAACGTCGGCAGCTTCCGTCGATGCATGATGTGGCCGTCTATTACTGTTCATGCGCCTTTGTTGGCATGGTGAAATAGAGCAGAATTCATGGGTTAGTTTTGTAATTTGTATTGTCTTTTCCAAAATATTCTCGAGTTTATCGGCAGTACACGAAAATCGAGGATCCCAAACGAAGGCAGCTCCGACAATGCACCATGTGGCAGCCTATTTCGGTTCATGTAGCATTGTTTGCATGGTAAAATAGAGTAGAATCCATTGGTTCGCTTTGAAATTCGTGTTTTCTTTCCCAAATATTCACAAGTTCATCTGCAGTACACGAATATCGAGGACCAAACGTCGGCAGCTTCCGTCGATGCATGATGTGGCCGCCTATTTCTGTTCACGCGCCTTTGTTTGCCTGGCGAAATAGAGCAGAATTCATGGGTTAGTTTTGTAATTTGTATTGTCTTTTCCAAAATATTCTCGAGTTTATCTGCAGTACACGAAAATCGAGGATCCCAATCGTAGGCAGCAACGACAATGCACCATGTGGCAGCCTATTTCGGTTCATGTAGCATTGTTTGCCATGAAATAGAGTAGAATCCAATGGTTAGCATTGAAATTTGGGTGTTCTTTTCCAAATATTCACAAGTTTATCTGCAGTACACGAATATCGAGGACCAAACGTCGGCAGCTTCCGTCGATGCATGATGTCGCCGTCTATTACTGTTCATGCGCCTTTGTTGGCATGGTGAAATAGAGCAGAATTCATGGGTTAGTTTTGTAATTTGTATTGTCTTTTCCAAAATATTCTCGAGTTTATCTGCAGTACACGAATATTGAGTATCCCAGACGTAGGCAGCTCGCTTCACTGCACGATATGGCAGCCTATTTCGGTTCATGAAGCATCGTTTGCATGGCAAAATAGAGTAGAATCCATTGGTTACCATTGAAATTTGGCTTTTCTTTTTGGAAATATTGAAGAGTTTATCTGTCGTACACGAATATGGAGGACCAAACGTCGGCAGCTCCCGTCAATGTATGATGTGGCAGCCTTTTTATGTTCATGCGCCTTTGTTAGCATGGCAAATTAGAGTAGAATCCATTGGTTAGCTTTGAAATTTGGGTTTTCTTTTCGGAAATATTCACGAGTTTATCTGCAGTACACGAAAATCGAGGATCCCAGACGTAGGCAGCTCCCGTCAATGCACGATGTGGCGGCCTATTACTCTTCATGCGCCTTTGTTGGCATGGCGAAATAGAGTAGAATCCATAGGATAGCTTTGAAATTTGGGTTTTCTTTTCCAAATATTCACAAGTTTATCTGCAGTACACGAGTATCGAGGACCAAACGTCAGCAGCTCCCGTCAATGCACGATGTGGCCGCCTATTTCTGTTCACGCGCCTTTGTTGGCATGGCAAATTAGAGCAGAGTCTATTGGTTAGCTTTAAAAAATTGGGTTTTCTTTTCGGAAATATTCACGAGTTTATCTGCAGTACACGAAAATCGAGGATCCCAGTCGTAGGCAGCTCCGGCAATGCAACATGTGGCAGCCTATTTCGGTTCATGCGTCTTTGTTGGCATGGCGAAATAGAGTAGAATCCATGGGATAGCTTTGAATTTCGGGTTTTCTTTTCCAAATATTCACAAGTTTATCTGCAGTACACGAATATCGAGAATCCCAGACGTAGGCATCTCCGACAATGCACCATGTGGCAGCCTATTTCGGTTCATGTAGCATTGTTTGCATGGTAAAATAGAGTAGAATCCATTGGTTACCATTGAAATTTGGTTGTTCTTTTTGGAAATATTGAAGAGTTTATCTGTCGTACACGAATATGGAGGACCAAACGTCGGCAGCTCCCGTCAATGCACCATGTGGCAGCCTATTTCGGTTCATGTAGCATTGTTTACATGGCAAGATAGAGTAGAATCTATTGGATAGCTTTGAAATTTGAGTTTTCTTTTTGGAAATATTTAAGAGTTTATCTGTCGTACACGAATATGGAGGACCAAACGTCGGCAGCTCCGACAATGCACCATGTAGCAGCCTATTACTCTTCATGCGCCTTTGTTGGCATGGCGAAATAGAGTAAAATCGATGGGATAGCTTTGAATTTCGCGTTTTCTTTCCCAAATATTCACAAGTTTATCTGCAGTACACGAATATTGAGAATCCCAGACGTAGGCATCTCCGACAATGCACCATGTGGCAGCCTATTTCTGTTCATGTAGCATTGTTTGCATGGCAAGATAGAGTAGAATCTATTGGCTAGCTTTGAAATTTGAGTTTTCTTTTTGGAAATATTTAACAGTTTATCTGCAGTACACGAAAATCGAGGATCCCAAACGTAGGCAGCTCCCGTGAATGCGCGATGTGGCGGTCTATTTCTGTTCATGCGCCTTAGTTGGCATGGCGAAAAAGAGTAGAATCCATGGGATAGCTTTGAAATTCGGGTTTTCTTTTCCAAATATTCACAAGTTTATCTGCAGTACACGAATATTGAGAATCCCAGACGTAGGCAGCTCCGACAATGCACCATGTGGCAGCCTATTTCGGTTCATGTAGCATTGTTTGCATGGTAAAATAGAGTAGAATCCATTGGTTACCATTGAAATTTGGTTGTTCTTTTTGGAAATATTGAAGAGTTTATCTATCGTACACGAATATGGAGGACCTAACGTCGGCAGCTCCCGTCAATGCACGATGTGGCCGCCTATTTCTGTTCACGCGCCTTTGTTTGCATGGCGAAATAGAGCAGAATTCATGGGTTAGTGTTGTAATTTGTATTGTCTTTTCCAAAATATTCTCGAGTTTATCTGCAGTACACGAATATTGAGTATCCCAGACGTAGGCAGCTCCGACAATACACCATGTGGCAGCCTATTTCGGTTCATGTAGCATCGTTTGCATGGCAAAATAGAGTAGAATCCATTGGTTACCATTGAAATTTGGCTTTTCTTTTTGGAAATATTGAAGCGTTTATCTGTCGTACACGAATATGGAGGACCAAACGTCGGCAGCTCCCGTCAATGTATGATGTGGCAGCCTTTTTATGTTCATGCGCCTTTGTTAGCATGGTAAATTAGAGTAGAATCCATTGGTTAGCTTTGAAAATTGGGTTTTCTTTCCGGAAATATTCACGAGTTTATCTGCAGTACACGAAATCGGTGACGAAACGTTGGCAGCTCCCGTCAATGCAGGATGTGGGCGCCTATTTTTGTTCACGCGCCTTTGTTTGCATGGCGAAATAGAGCAGAATTCATGGGTTAGTTTTGTAATTTGTGTTGTCTTTTCCAAAATATTCTCGAGTTTATCTGCAGTACACGAAAATCGAGGATCCCAAACGTAGGCAGCTCGGACAATGTAACATGTGGCAGCCTATTTCGGTTCATGTAGCATTGTTTACATGGCAAGATAGAGTAGAATCTATTGGCCAGCTTTGAAATTTGGCTTTTCTTTTTGGAAATATTGAAGAGTTTATCTGTCGTACACGAATATGGAGGACCAAACGTCGGCAGCTCCCGTCAATGTACGATGCGGCAGCCTATTTCGGTTCATGCGCCTTTGTTCGCATGGCGAAATAGAGTAGAATCCATAGGATAGCTTTGAAATTTGGGTTTTCTTTTCCAAATATTCACAAGTTTATCTGCAGTACACGAGTATCGAGGACCAAACGTCGGCAGCTCCCGTCAATGCACGATGTGGCCGCCTATTTCTGTTCACGCGCCTTTGTTTGCATGGCGAAATAGAGCAGAATCCATAGGATAGCTTTGAAATTTGGGTTTTCTTTTCCAAATATTCACAAGTTTATCTGCAGTACACGAAATCGGTGACGAAACGTTGGCAGCTCCCGTCAATGCAGGATGTGAGCGCCTATTTTTGTTCACGCGCCTTTGTTTGCATGGCGAAATAGAGCAGAATTCATGGGTTAGTTTTGTAATTTGTGTTGTCTTTTCCAAAATATTCTCGAGTTTATCTGCAGTACACGAAAATCGAGGATCCCAAACGTAGGCAGCTCGGACAATGTAACATGTGGCAGCCTATTTCGGTTCATGTAGCATTGTTTACATGGCAAGATAGAGTAGAATCTATTGGCCAGCTTTGAAATTTGGCTTTTCTTTTTGGAAATATTGAAGAGTTTATCTGTCGTACACGAATATGGAGGACCAAACGTCGGCAGCTCCCGTCAATGTACGATGCGGCAGCCTATTTCGGTTCATGCGCCTTTGTTCGCATGGCGAAATAGAGTAGAATCCATAGGATAGCTTTGAAATTTGGGTTTTCTTTTCCAAATATTCACAAGTTTATCTGCAGTACACGAGTATCGAGGACCAAACGTCGGCAGCTCCCGTCAATGCACGATGTGGCCGCCTATTTCTGTTCACGCGCCTTTGTTTGCATGGCGAAATAGAGCAGAATCCATAGGATAGCTTTGAAATTTGGGTTTTCTTTTCCAAATATTCACAAGTTTATCTGCAGTACACGAATATCGAGGACCAAACGTCGGCAGCTCCCGTCAATGCACGATGTGGCAGCCTTTTTATGTTCATGCGCCTTTTTTTGCATGGCAAAACAGAGTAGAATCCATTGGTTAGCTTTGATAATTGGGTTTTCTTTTCGGAAATATTCACGAGTTTATCTGTCGTACAGGAATATGGAGGACCAAACGTCGGCAGCTCCCGTCAATGTACGATGCGGCAGCCTATTACTGTTCATGCGCCTTTGTTGGCATGGCGAAATAGAGTAGAATCTATTGGTTAGCTTTGAAAATTGGGTTTTCTTTTCCAAATATTCACGAGTTTATCTGCAGTACACGAAAATCGAGGATCCCAGTCGTAGGCAGCTCCGACAATGCAACATGTGGCAGCCTATTTCGGTTCATGCGCCTCTGTTGGCATGGCGAAATAGAGTAGAATCCATGGGATAGCTTTGAAATTCGGGTTTTCTTTTCCAAAATATTATCGAGTTTATCTGCAGTACACGAAATCGGTGACCAAACGTTGGCAGCTCCCGTCAATGCACGATGCGACAGCCTATTACTGTTCAAGCACGTTTGTTGGCATGGCGAAATAAAGTAGAATCCATAGGATAGCTTTGAAATTTGGGTTTTCTTTTCCAAATATTCACAAGTTTATCTGCAGTACACGAATATCGAGGACCAAACGTCGGCAGCTCCCGTCAATGCACGATGTGGCAGCCTTTTTATGTTCATGCACCTTTGTTAGCATGGCAAATTAGAGTAGAATCCATTGGTTAGCTTTGATAATTGGGTTTTCTTTTCGGAAATATTCACGAGTTTATCTGTCGTACAGGAATATGGAGGACCAAACGTCGGCAGCTCCCGTCTATGCACGATGCGCCAGCCTATTACTGTTCATGCGCCTTTGTTAGCATAGCGAAAAAGAGTAGAATTCATTGGATAGCTTTGAAATTCGGGTTTTCTTTTCCAAATATTCACAAGTTTATCTGCAGTACACGAATATTGAGAATCCCAGACGTAGGCAGCTCCGACAATGCACCATGTGGCAGCCTATTTCGGTTCATGTAGCATTGTTTGCATGGTAAAATAGAGTAGAATCCATTGGTTACCATTGAAATTTGGTTGTTCTTTTTGGAAATATTGAAGAGTTTATCTGTCGTACAGGAATATGGAGGACCAAACGTCGGCAGCTCCCGTCAATGTACGATGCGGCAGCCTATTACTGTTCACGCGCCTTTGTTGGCATGGCGAAATAGAGTAGAATCTATTGGTTAGCTTTGAAAATTGGGTTTTCTTTTCCAAATATTCACGAGTTTATCTGCAGTACACGAAAATCGAGGATCCCAGTCGTAGGCAGCTCCGACAATGCAACATGTGGCAGCCTATTTCGGTTCATGCGCCTCTGTTGGCATGGCGAAATAGAGTAGAATCCATGGGATAGCTTTGAAATTCGGGTTTTCTTTTCCAAAATATTATCGAGTTTATCTGCATTACACGAAATCGGTGACCAAACGTTGGCAGCTCCCGTCAATGCACGATGCGACAGCCTATTACTGTTCAAGCACGTTTGTTGGCATGGCGAAATAAAGTAGAATCCATAGGATAGCTTTGAAATTTGGGTTTTCTTTTCCAAATATTCACAAGTTTATCTGCAGTACACGAATATCGAGGACCAAACGTCGGCAGCTCCCGTCAATGCACGATGTGGCAGCCTTTTTATGTTCATGCACCTTTGTTAGCATGGCAAATTAGAGTAGAATCCATTGGTTAGCTTTGATAATTGGGTTTTCTTTTCGGAAATATTCACGAGTTTATCTGTCGTACAGGAATATGGAGGACCAAACGTCGGCAGCTCCCGTCTATGCACGATGCGCCAGCCTATTACTGTTCATGCGCCTTTGTTAGCATAGCGAAAAAGAGTAGAATTCATTGGATAGCTTTGAAATTCGGGTTTTCTTTTCCAAATATTCACAAGTTTATCTGCAGTACACGAATATTGAGAATCCCAGACGTAGGCAGCTCCGACAATGCACCATGTGGCAGCCTATTTCGGTTCATGTAGCATTGTTTGCATGGTAAAATAGAGTAGAATCCATTGGTTACCATTGAAATTTGGTTGTTCTTTTTGGAAATATTGAAGAGTTTATCTGTCGTACAGGAATATGGAGGACCAAACGTCGGCAGCTCCCGTCAATGTACGATGCGGCAGCCTATTACTGTTCACGCGCCTTTGTTGGCATGGCGAAATAGAGTAGAATCTATTGGTTAGCTTTGAAAATTGGGTTTTCTTTTCCAAATATTCACGAGTTTATCTGCAGTACACGAAAATCGAGGATCCCAGTCGTAGGCAGCTCCGACAATGCAACATGTGGCAGCCTATTTCGGTTCATGCGCCTCTGTTGGCATGGCGAAATAGAGTAGAATCCATGGGATAGCTTTGAAATTCGGGTTTTCTTTTCCAAAATATTATCGAGTTTATCTGCAGTACACGAAATCGGTGACCAAACGTTGGCAGCTCCCGTCAATGCACGATGCGACAGCCTATTACTGTTCAAGCACGTTTGTTGGCATGGCGAAATAAAGTAGAATCCATAGGATAGCTTTGAAATTTGGGTTTTCTTTTCCAAATATTCACAAGTTTATCTGCAGTACACGAATATCGAGGACCAAACGTCGGCAGCTCCCGTCAATGCACGATGTGGCAGCCTTTTTATGTTCATGCACCTTTGTTAGCATGGCAAATTAGAGTAGAATCCATTGGTTAGCTTTGATAATTGGGTTTTCTTTTCGGAAATATTCACGAGTTTATCTGTCGTACAGGAATATGGAGGACCAAACGTCGGCAGCTCCCGTCTATGCACGATGCGCCAGCCTATTACTGTTCATGCGCCTTTGTTAGCATAGCGAAAAAGAGTAGAATTCATTGGATAGCTTTGAAATTCGGGTTTTCTTTTCCAAATATTCACGAGTTTATCTGCAGTACACGAATATTGAGAATCCCAGACGTAGGCAGCTCCCGTCAATGCACCATGTGGCTGCCTATTTCGGTTCATGTAACATTGATTGCATGGCAAAATAGAGTAGAATCCTTTAGTTAGCTTTGATATTTGGGTTCTCTTTACGGAAATATTCAAGAGTTTACCTTCAGTACGCGAATATGGAGGACCAATCGTCGGCAGCTCCCGTCAATGTACTGTGACGTCCGGCAAATACCGAGCGGTCGCACATGCAACTTTCGTTGCCGACAAATAGTTTCCTCCTTGTTGCCTACGTTAAAGCGCAATAGCAAGAGCGAGGTCGGGGCGCTTCCTCTCTGTCCTCCGTTAATATGCCTGAAGAACTGTGGTATTGGGAGGGACTCACGATCCAGCGATCTTCCCATATCGTGAGGTTGGGAGGGACTCTGTCCTGGGTTTTCACCAGTACGGAGACGTGGAGGGAATAGAATATAATGGAGTTAAATACTCCAGAATTATTTAACAAAAGAGAAGAAGAAAGTTATAATTAATGTTGCATTTCTTACTTTTATTCGAAGGTCCAGAATTTAGAAGTCCGATCTCTCTCTCTCTCTCTCTCTCTCTCTCTCTCTCTCCCTGGTCAGCTGTCGTGGCTGTGAACTTCTAAATGGTCGCGAGAAACTGAGTGTTAGCGGTGATCTGTCGGTGGATGATTACTTCATTTGGCAGGACACCTCGGGAGACGTCCTGCCTTTCCTTTTTGGGTGGGCCTTACGGCTCCGGAGGGCGGTCGCTTTTCCGCTCATTGGGTCCTCTGATTTCCCGAGGGCCTCATTGGGTTTTCGAGGCTCCTCCCTTGCGGGGGCGGTGAGTCTAGAAGTGCGGGGATGGTCGTGGAGATGGCGCGTAAGGTCCGTTTTGTAAGAGCAGAGAGAGATCGGGAGTGCTTCTTACAGTTCATTATTGTTTATTTTGTTATTTACTTGTCGTATGTCTAATTTAACAATATTATATTACTTATGCTATATTCTTAGTGGTACTAATTAATTATTATATATTTTCCTTAACGTTATGTTTACATTAATATTTTACACTAACTTAAGACTAAGTTAATTGTATTACATTTTATAAATTCAACATTATTCTATATTATAAGATTCTATTTCGTTCCGCCTTAGCTTCCTTGAATAATTCGCATTTATGACGGGAAGGAATGTTTATTACTAGTAAAAGGTCGAGCTGCGTTGACCTACGGTTTATTACCGATTTCACCTTGGTGCGGTGGGCCTCTTTGGATTATCAGAGGGCGCGCCTCTGACCGCTCGCCTAATCCGGTTAAGTCTTACTTTTCTCGAGTATCGGCCGCCTTGATTAGGCCCTCCGTACTTCCAGTATCTATTATGGGCAGGCCTTGGCTCGGCTCCCCTGTCGTCGCTATCCATTTTTACGATACGCAGCTGTTTAAATCTTACTTGACGAATTTATGTTCAGGAAAGTTTTTGGGAAAAGGAAAAGAGAAATCGGGAGGACGCTTACAGATGTCCGGATGTTACACCCCCAGCGTTAAATGTTTACTTGGAGTAAACAAAAGACTCCAAGAAACATCAACTTATGGTCTTACTCTGAGTGGGTCGGGCCCATTGCCAACCGGAGGCTGAATGGTTGTCTGTTGTTGTGAAGTGACTGTGTGACTATTGTTGTCGCGTGGTGTTGCTGTGGGTTTATCTTGTGGCACGAGTTCCATGCCGGCCTCTATGTTTCTGTCGTCTTTATGTTGTCCTTTGTGGATCAACAAGTGTGAGAGAGAGCCCCAAAAGGCTCCTGGTAGGTGGATCGACCAACCAAATACAGAGTGGAGTGTGTATCCCCGTATCACGATGTCTATGATGAGCTTGATGGCTTGCATTATGACGAATAATGCTATCACCCCGGCGCTGGCTGTTCCAAAAGTGAGGAAACGCTTCCAGAACTTCTCCCAGGTATTATGGGCTATTCTTGAAACTGCGTCTTCATTTAGCAGCTTTAATATGGAAGCTTCGTTGTCTGCGATGGTTTGGCCGTGCATTTCCCAGGCTAGATCATTCAGCAAAGCTGGTCGCTCGACGGGGAACATTATCCGGTCTTTAAGTTGTTCAACGTCGTTAGACGTGCATATTCCGGATGTGGCCAGGTTGGCTGGATTCCGGTATTTCCAGGTTGCCTGTGACATGGGCTTCATTGTCATTGGAGAAATTGCTTCGGATGGATTGGGGTATAACTTGTACCATACCTCCCCCACCAGATAGTATGGGGGAAGGACAGGGTTGCAAGCTATCTGTGTTCCCTTTTTCTTTAGGATGTGGGTGCGAGGCAGCATGAACAGTGTGGAGTTGTTGCGGGTGACGCGTAATTCTGCATAACATTCCCTGCCGTACTGGATAGCCACTTCCATGGGTGTACATTTTACTATATGTACCACTTTAGCAGCTACAACGGCCATGTAGCCCGGTCCCCTCATGAGGTTATAGGCAAACTGGTCCGGCGTCTGCGTAGCGATACTAAGGGCGTTCTTCAGGGTTTGTCTCTCCAAGTTACAACGCTGGAGCACCACATCACGATACAATTGTTTTAATTGCATCCTGATATGTTTCTCCACGTATATAAACTTGGAGTTGACGTACGCGAAGATATCGAAGTTGTTTACAGGTACTTTGGAAGTTTTCGCGAAGGTGTCTCGCGGGTTGTTTCGAAGATTACAAGTTTTGGATCTTCAGTGCGTACCAGAGCATATCCACAAATACTTTCCTTGGCTTTAGCCGTTAGCGCGAAGGTTACATCCTGCGTCGAGAGCGAGTACACTGTTTGGGTTCTTCCGGCCTCGTTATCTATCATTTTGTTCGCGTAGCCCTCATAGAGGACTCCGTATTGTTCGAATTTACAACTGTCGATTGGGATCGGTCGCCAGAAGGTATAACCATATTCAATATCGATACAGCGAGTGTCAGAGAGTGGGCAGACCGTACCGGATTTCAAATGAATTTGGTTGTTTTCTAAGGAAACTCTGGCAATTTGTCTATTGAGGGTGATTTTAATGGTGCCCTGGACCACTACAGTGTCCCAGGTACCGTAGGGATCGGAATAGCTCTCTCCCTGACACTCTCCGTCGGACGTGACGCGTCCTGCGAAGGTTACGCTATGAGTCACTGTTGAATTAATCCTAAGTTTGCGAATTACATGGATACTACTAATCTTTAATGTGGCCGTCAAGTGGGCATCTTCGCACGCTTGTTGACTTATGTCCGCAATATATTCGCTCTCACCGTTATTGACGAGTCCAATGTGGGAGAACATTCCGCAGTGGTACACGGTCCTGTGGATTTCGATTTTACATTGTACCACGGACGCTTCGGTAAACTTATTTATTTGTAACAACTGTATATAGGGCCTAGTTATGTTAACCCTATCTTCTGGTGCGGTACATTCTTCCACATTAAGGAGCGATAAGGTCGTCACGTTCATTCCCTTGGAGCCACAGTCGTATCCGATTAGCCCTGCTACTGTTGGAATTAAGAAGAATAATATTGTGCCTGGGTACATGGTGATCATGTAGGTGTCTCCTCGGGAATTCTGTAACAGGGAGGAGTATTAGTTATCATTGTCGTGTATGTTTTTCCTTTTACTCGAAGATCTCTCCTGATGTATATGTGAGATTCTAAGCCTGTTTAGATGAACTATTTTATTTCCTTTTTTTATATTATATCTTTACATTATTCTTTCCTATTATTTCTAAAATCTTATGAGGGCCTGAGTAATGACTTCCCAACTTATTAGGTTTGGGACCGGAAATTAGATAAACGTGATCTCCAACTTTGAAGTTCTTGGGATTGATGGACCGATCGTAGTATTTCTTTGAACGTTGTTTGGAAGCTATAAGATTCTCATAGGCCAGTTTATGAATTCCTGTGAGTCGAGTTACGAGGTCGGTGAGGTAACCTTTGTAGGTAGGGAGGAGGTCACCCTCTCTCAAGGGGCGGTTTGATGGTAATCTAGCCAAGCGGCCGAAGACGACTTCGTAGGGAGTGTGTTTGGTGCTCTCTTGGACACAGGTATTATATTCAATATAGCTAAGTATAACCATTTATCCCATTCGTTGTCTAAATCGGTGTATTGTTTTAAGTATTCCCCCAGGGCATGGTGGGATCGTTCCAGCGAACCATTCGACTGTGGATGGAACGCGGTAGTTCTGACCTTTTTGATGCGAAATCTTTTAGCGACGCGTGTCATTAGGTTGCTGAGGAAATTTCGCCCCTGGTCTGTCAGGATGACTCTAGGCGCTCCGAATATGGTAACGAACCTTTTTATGAACGCGTCAGCCACCGTTGAAGCTAAGGTATTGGGAATAGCTTTGGCGACGCAGAATTTGGAGAGTTGATCCTGCATTGTTAGGATGTATTCGAAACCGTTTTGGGTTCTCTTCAACGGTCCCACAATGTCCATAACCACTTTGTCAAAGACGCACCCGGGAGTGTCCGTGATGATCATCGGTTGTTTGGTTTTCAGGCGGACCAGTTTTTTTAGCTGGCAGTCGATACACTGTTGAATACGCTTCTGTATATCTTCTTTCAGGTTTTCCCAGTAGTAATGGGTTTTTATCCGGTTATATGTTTTTGAGACGCCACGATGTCCTCCGATAGGGGAAACATGTAGCTCGTGGAATATTGCGTCGCGACTTTCTACAGGGATGTAATCAAGTGAACCGGTGCAGATTATGACTTTAATCGGAGAGTCATGAAAGACCTCGTCCAGTATGTTGAGGATCTCCCTCCATTCTATGTTTACAATGGTACTGGTTTTGGCTAAGCTAACTTCCGCTTGTTTTGCTTTTAAGAGTAACGCCTTCGGGATGTTGAGGGTTTGACGCATGCTTGCTCTGACAGATTTATATGAGTCCCACTGAGGATCGGCAATGCAGAGCGCAAAGAGTGATTTATCATTCTTCCTTTGAGTGACTTTGACTTCGTTGAGTACCAAGGCCTGGTCTGGTTTTATTTTATGAAATTCTATTAGTTTGTTGGCGCCTTGGTCTAATGGAATGCCTGTACTGTCCATGAAATATGCTACATTTCCTTCCCTATACTGGATGAATTCTTTGGTTTCAACGATCTGTCGAATGTTTGGTTCGAATCCTTCTCGTTCGTCTAAGTCACTATCTATTTCTGACGCTAGTTGGACGGTATCGGGAATTCTGGGGTTTTCTGGTGAATCTTCGGTTGGTAAGGAGGCTTGACCTTCCGTCCGTTCATCATTACATTCTCCAGGAATGATAGGATCAGGGTGAGGAGCGGATTCGATGTGTTTCTTGGGCCTTTCACGTTTCCGCGGGAGGGGTTTAAGCACGTTGACGGGGGGTATATCGGAGGGTTGGTGTGTGGATTGTTTTCTCGTCACGATGTTGACTGCCAGTGTATCCGTCGGATTTCGGGATAAGGCGTCAGCGTTGGAGTTTAATTTCCCCGGTTTATATATAACAGTGTAGTTGTATTCGGACAGCTTGAACCTCCACTTCTGAACTCGAGTGTTCAGGTCAGCGGTCTTGAACCAAACTAATGGTTGATGATCCGTTATGATGGTGATGACGGATTTTGAGCCATAGAGATACGATCGGAAAGCTTTAACGGCGTCTCGAACGGCCAATGCCTCCTTCTCGTATACTTCATATTGTAGTTCAGGGCCTCTAAGGTAGCGCGAAAAATACGCAACCGGGCGATCCTTCCCGGTTTCTCCTTGAGATGGGACCGCACCAATAGCATGTCCTGAGGCATCTGTCGTGACGTTAAAGGGTCTACTTAAATCGGGGAATTGAAGTATCGGGGCGTTGCATAGTTCTTGTTTTAATATTTCGACGGCTGTCTCGGCCTCGTCTCCCCAGGAAAAGGGGACGTCCTTTTGTAGCAGTATCGACAGGGGCTTTGCGATATGGGCAAAGTTTTTGATGAAGCGACGATAATAGCCTGTAAGCCCTAAGAATTGGCGAACATTCTTCTGGTCTTTAGGGCGAGGAAAATTCCTGACGGCTTTTAGTTTTTCAGGGTCGGTACTCAATCCATTGTTACTGAGAAGATGGCCGAGATAACGAGCTTCGCGTTTCAAGAATTCGCATTTGTCTACCTGCAATTTAAGCCCGGCGTCTCTCAGTCGAGTAGCCAAAACTTCGAACTTCTCATCGTGTTCTTCTAAAGAGTTCGCATAAAGTACGATGTCATCGAGGTAGACGAACAAGCTTGATCCTTGGAGCCCTACCAGCACATCATCCATCAGCCTTTGAAACGTGGCTGGAGCATTTTTGAGGCCGAAAGGCATTCGAGAAAACTCGTAATGTCCAAATGGGGTGCTGAAAGCTGTTTTGTGACCATCCCTCGGATCCATTCTGATTTGATGAAATGCTGAAGCTAGATCAAGGACCGTGTAGTATTCGGCTCCACCTACTTGGTCGAAGATTTCTGTAATGTTGGGGAGAGGGTACGCATCGGTTATAGTTTTCTCGTTGAGGTTCCTAAAGTCTAAAACAAGCCGCCATCTAGGATTTCCTTGGGAATCAGGTTTCTTGGGGACAATCCATAAGGGTGTGTTATATAGGGAGTTGCTACGTTGAATAATACAGGCCTGTAACAATTCCTCGACTTGCCTATTAATCTCATCTTTCAAAGCATGAGGGTACTTGTATTGTTTTGTGTGAACTGGTTCATCGTCGATCGTGGGGATACGGTGTTGTACCCTATTCGTGCCAGGTAAAATTTTACCCGGCACGTGAAATAGGTCTCGATACTTTCCTACGAGGTTGATGGTGTAGTCCTTTTCTCGACCTTCGAGGTGACCGGTCCTGATTAAGCTATCGGGGCCTTTTTGAGCTGTCAGAGATTCTGAGCTAGGCACGAAAATTGAGTTTACAGAGAGGAAGGATGATGAATCTTTTCCCTCTATTGGCATGTTTAATTCTTGAGAGAGTTCTCGCAAGGTCGCAACAAAAGTCTCGTATTGTGTTATATCGGGTGCTTCTGATGGATCGTCGACATCAAACTCGTCGTTGGTGAACGATGTCTTGTCTGAAAGCTCTAAGAGTGAGTCTTCGACACTGCCTGCCTCTGATGATACTGAGTTAAAATCTATACTGAAATCTATATCTGAAGGGTTATTCTTTATTGGATACGAGGGTGGGATCGTGGTGGACTTCAGACACAGAGGAATACACATGCCCAGGGATGATTAATGCTTGATTTTTGAAGTCTACCGAGCGCCTGTTTCTTCAAGAAAACTGGCCCCCAACAACCCAGTCTCAGGTATGTTGAAATCGTTAGGAACAACATGGAAGGTCGTGTTTACTCCCAAAATTTTCATCTTGAAGGTGCCCAAGGTGGCGAGCACGTCTTTGCCTACTCCCCTTAAATAGACTTTTTCGGCCCTGTTGAAGTTGTTGTTTCCGAGAAGGGCTGATTCCTTTATCAAGTTGGGTTCTGAACCTGAATCTACTAGGAGCTTTAATCTATCACTAATACGGGCATCTTTTAAGAATATAAAAGGTAGCACAGATCCTACTTGGGTGCAACCGATATTAACTATGCGGTTGTGTTCGACTTCGAGGCAGGGGTTATTGTTCTGGTGGATTGGCATACTAGTCTCACTTAGGCTAAAGAGTTTTGTAAAAAAGTTGAGTTTGCATCTGTGGGTAATGAAGAATCCGGCACCTAGGATGCCGTGATAGGGTATCGGAAATGAGTTGGGCACCACCAGGAATTTGTCGATACGTTCAGCAACACTCATCTCTACTTCCCCTAGGGATGTGATCGGTGCAGTACCTATACCAGTGATCATATAGGTTTTCGCGTGATTAATTTTAAGCGTTTTTGGGAGCATTCCAACCCTGATGAGGTTGGTTTCCGAACCACTATCTAACATGAGACTAGCTTCATTCTCGTTTTCTCCTATGTTTGCGTCTATGTAGGGAAGTAGTTTAGGTGCGAAGGTTAGCTTTATTGTGTTAGTTCGGGCAGTGGTTCCTGAACTTCTAAATGATTGACTGAGTGCTGCGGTGAGGTCGGATGTCTGAGCATTGCACTCAACTGCTGGAGATCCGGAAAGTTTTCCGACGACTGACGCGCATTATATTGAATGCGTTTCTGGCAATTAGCAATTCTGTGTCCCGGTTTCTTACAGTAGAAACATTCATCGGTTGTCGGTCGATAATTCGTGGGCTTTTGGCCCGGCTTAGGGCAATTGGGTGCGATGTGTCCGGGGCTTTGGCACGGTTGACACACTAAGGATGTCACTTGAGTTGCGTTATTTCGCTTAAAGCAGGTGCTAGCGTCGTGGCCACGTCGGTTGCAAAATTGGCATATCTTTTGAGACGCGACGCGGTGATCAGGGCAAGTTTTTCCGGAGTGACCTACCTTGTCGCACAATTGGCACTTCTCGATACAAGGGCATTGGGTAGCAATGTGTCCTGGTTTGTTGCAGAGTTGGCAAATCTCACTAGACTTGCCTGCTCTGCAATTATAGGCTTCGTGCCCTTCCTTTTTACATAGTTGACAGGCAAATACCTTTTTGGGGATCTTTGGATGGATTGCTCCTATTGAGCCATTACGAAGGTCCTTGCGGGAGGCGCGGATCCTTTCCTCCTTGATCGCTGTTTTACCATCTCTTTTGATGGAGTCTTTATGGGGATACGTGCTTCTATTTCGGGTGTTAACCCGCGTCGGAAACAATTGACGACGTCCTCATCTAGTTGATTGGTGAATTCTTTGGATACTGAGCCTTTTTCCATTCCTTGCACTTCCAATATTTCTCGGCGAATATTGCTCAATCGGTCCGCATAGGATAGCACGCCTTCTTCGGGTCGTTGGTATTCGCGGCCTATTTCTCCGATTAATTGAGGCACTGTTTTTCGAGAGGCATAAGCCTCCCTCAGTTCTTCCTTGATGTCGTTGATGTTGTTGATGTCAGCTTTTGATAGAAGGGAGCGAGCTTGGCCGGACGTCTTGGCTCGGATAAGCATAGGTCACAACCTCGTAGAAATTCACTGAGCGGGATGTTATATCCATCGAATCCAGGAACGACGCTAAGAGCATCTTTTAGAGTTACTATTTGTCCAGCATTAGCCATGGTCAGAGTTGGAGGGGTAGTATGTGTGCGGAAGAAGTTAATTAATCGGGCAGTGCGCGAGGTTGCGGTTTCCCCAACTGCGGGATCAAAAGAGTTGGGTTTCAAGGGTGTACTTGACTCAATAGAATTATTCTGGCTGGTCTATTTGGTTGGCATAGCAATTGCAGGCGTGATATTACTTTGAGTAAATTCAAATATCGCGCGCGAATGGGTGACGCGTGTAATACAGCGAGGGTGCAGTAGCGACGTCTAGTGGCCGAGCGCTTCGTAGGCCGTTCCCCTTCGAGGATTGCAAACGCGCCCGTAGGTTGTGTCAAGTGGCGCGCCTCGGTGGCTCTTTAAACAAGTATGGCTGATTTCGGATGTGGCCGCGGCGGTCCCTTTGTTTCCTACTCTTATAATTTTAAATTTTGTTGGGACGAGGCATGTCGTCCTCTGGGCTAATTGGTCAGACAATGTCGCAGGTTGATTTCAACAGCTCAAGTCAGATAAGTATCGTTTAATTTTTTTAATTTTCTTCTTTTCTCACTCCCCCTCCCCTATATTTTGCACAGAGCTAGGTATTTGTCAACAATACCTTCTTTTACAGGGCTACCAAAGAGAATACCTTGTCAGCACTTGGATTAGTTGGCTTATTAATTTCCAAGGGTCAAGTAATTTAGTGTTATGAACGTGCACGAAAGCTGCCTAAAGGAGGAAATAAGGCTAAATGAATAGGTCAGAAGTGGTCAATTGAACTACCAAGTGATATGTTTATTTTTGATGTCTGTGAACTAATTGCTGTCACTTGTAAGAAATAATCTTCAACTATTGTTTAAAACTCGATTCGAGGTCAACGTTGATTTAAACTGGCAGATTATCTTTTATATACCTTGTTTATAATTATGAATTTTATGAATTTATTTCCTAATGTGATGTTAGAATTTAATTTAATTGTTAAGTGTGTATATAATGCGTCAATTCATAATAAGTGATTAGCTTATAAAGGTTATAATTGAATTAACAATATAACATTATATTCTAATTGCCAGCAAATAATTCAGATATTACCGAATGAATTTATGATTTTTAAATTGCAGGTTCAATTTATTTTAAAAAAGGGAATAAATATTCAATGGTGACAATATTTCTTTTTAAATAAACATACTATGTAGTAAGTGGTTATAGAAGGTTTCACAGTATTAGTTGAAAAAAAATTGCATTGAGACTGAATAATTGAAAGCTAATAGGTGCGATTATTGTGACATATTTTTTTGTTATATTATATATATTATATTATAGACTTAGGTAATTATATGGTGAATTTCGCTTATTAGTAAGTTATCAAAATAATTTAGACCGATCAAATTTAGGCTGTCCACCCCCTTTATTTTTTTTTAAACGAATTCGAATTTGAACTTTTATAATTCCTACTGAATTTCTCTTTTTTTTCCTACGGATCAGAATTATTTTCCCATAACTCTTACAGGATAATTTCTCTCGGAACAGAATTAGGACTTTTATAGTTCCTATTGAATTTCTCTTTTATAATATTTTCTAATAATAATAAATATTTTCTATAACTCTTACAGAATAATTCCTATTTTTAAAACATAGTCGGAGTTAATTTAGATTCTACCGATTTATCTATAAAAAATGTTCGTTTACGGATGCCGAATTCGGAGTTCAACCGCGATTAAATTCAGAGAGTACAGAGTTGTATAAAATTAAAGGAGAACAAAGAAAAACGCCCGTAAGATCCCGGACGGGCCCCCAAAATTTGTTATGTGACGTCCGGCAAATACCGAGCGGTCGCACATGCAACTTTCGTTGCCGACAAATAGTTTTCTCCTTGTTGCCTACGCTTAAGCGCAATAGCAAGGGCGAGGTCGGGGCGCTTCCTCTCTGTCCTCCGTTAATATGCCTGAAGAACTGTGGTATTGGGAGGGACTCACGATCCAGCGATATTCCCGTATCGTGAGGCTAGGAGGGACTCTGTCCTGGGTTTTCACCAGTACGGAGACGTGGAGGGAATAGAATATAACGGAGTTAAATACTCCAGAATTGTTTAACAAAAGAGAAGAAGAAAGTTATAGTTAATGTTGCATTTCTTACTTTTATTCGAAGGTCCAGAATTTAGAAGTCCGATCTCTCTCTCTCTCTCTCTCTCTCTCTCTCTCTCTCTCTCTCTCCCTGGTCAGATGTCGTGGCTGTGAACTTCTAAATGGTCGCGAGAAACTGAGGGTTAGCGGTGAACTGTCGGTGGATGATTACTTCATTTGGCAGGACACCTCGGGAGACGTCCTGCCTTTCCTTTTTGGGTGGGCCTTACGGCTCCGGAGGGCGGTCGCTTTTCCGCTCATTGGGTCCTCTGATTTCCCGAGGGCTTCATTGGGTTTTCGAGGCTCCTCCCTTGCGGGGGCGGTGAGTCTAGAAGTGCGGGGATGGTCGTGGAGATGGCGCGTAAGGTCCGTTTTGTAAGAGCAGAGAGAGATCGAGAGTGCTTCTTACAGTTCATTATTGTTTATTTTGTTATTTACTTGTCGTATGTCTAATTTAACAATATTATATTACTTATGCTATATTCTTAGTGGTACTAATTAATTATTATATATTTTCCTTAACGTTATGTTTACATTAATATTTTACACTAACTTAAGACTAAGTTAATTGTATTACATTTTATAAATTCAACTATTATTCTATATTATAAGATTCTATTTCGTTCCGCCTTAGCTTCCTTGAATAATTCGCATTTATGACGGGAAGGAATGTTTATTACTAGCAAAGGTCCAGTTGCCTACGGATTTATTACCGATTTCACCTTGGTGCGGTGGCCCTCTTTGGATTATCAGAGGGCGCGCCTCTAACCGCTCGCCTAATCCGCTTAAGTCTTACTTTCCGGGAGTATCGGCCGCCTTGATTAGGCCCTCCGTACTTTCAGTATTTATTATGGGCAGGCCTTGGCGCGGCTCCCCTGCCGTCGCTATCCGTTTTTACGATACGCAACTGTTCAAACCTGATTTTGATGAATTTATGTGAAGGAAAGTTTTTGGGAAAAGGAAAAGAGAAACCAGGAGGGCGCTTACAGATGTCCGGACGTTACAGTACGATGCGGCAGCCTATTTTGGTACATGTAGCATTGTTTGCATGGCAAAATAGAGTAGAATCTATTGGCTAGCTTTGAAATATGGGTTTTCTTTTCAAAGTATTCACGAGTTTATCTGCAGTACACGAATATCGAGGACCAAACGTTAGCAGATCCCGTCAATGCACGATGTGGCAGCCTATTTCGGTTCATGTAGCATTGTTTGCATGGCAAAATAGAGTAGAATCTATTGGCTAGCTTTGAAATATGGGTTTTCTTTTCAAAGTATTCATGAGTTTATCTGCAGTACACGAATATCGAGGACCAAACGTTAGCAGATCCCGTCAATGCACGATGTGGCAGCCTATTTCGGTTCATGTAGCATTGTTTGCATGGCAAAATAGAGTAGAATCCATTGATTAGCTTTGAAATTTGGGGTTTCTTTACGGAAATATTCATGAGTTTATCTGTAGTACACGAGTATCGAGGACCAAACGTCGGCAGATCCCGTCAATGCACGATGTGGCAGCCTATTTCTGTTCATGTGCCTTTCTTTGGATGGCAAAATAGAGTAGAATCCATGGGTTACCATTGAAATTTGGATATTCTTTTCGGAAATATTCGCTAGTTATCTGCAGTACACGAATCTCGTGGTTTCCAAACGTAGGCAGCACCCGTCAATGCACGATGTGGCAGCCTATTTTTCTTCATGCGCCTTTTTTTGCATGGCAAAACAGAGTAGAAGCCACGGGTTAGCTTTGAAATTCAGGTTTTTTTTTCAAAAATACGCACGAGTTCATCTGCCGTACACGAAAATTGAGGATCCCAAACGTAGGCAGCACACGACAATGCACCATGTGGCAGCCTATTTCGGTTCATGCGCTTTTGTTTGCATGGCGAAATGAAGCAGAATCCGTTGGATAGCTTTGAAATTCGAGTTTCCTTTTCCAAATATTCACGATTTTATCTGCAGTTCACGAAATCGGTGACCAAACGTTGGCAGCTCCCGTCAATGCACGATGTGGCCGCCTGTTTCTGTTTATGTGCCTTTATTTGCATTGCAAAATAGAGTAGGATCTATTAGTTAGCTTTGAAATTTGTGTCTTCTTTTCGGAAATATTCACGAGTTTATCTGCAGTATACGAATATCGAGGACCAAACGTTGGCAGATCCCGTCAATGCACGATGTGGCCGCGTATTTCTGTTCACGCGCCTTTGTTTGCATGGCGAAATAGAGCAGAATCCATAGGATAGCTTTGAAATTTGGGTTTTCTTTTCCAAATATTCACAAGTTTATCTGCAGTACACGAATATCGAGGACCAAACGTCGGCAGCTCCCGTCAATGCACGATGTGGCAGCCTTTTTATGTTCATGCACCTTTGTTAGCATGGCAAATTAGAGTAGAATCCATTGGTTAGCTTTGATAATTGGGTTTTCTTTTCGGAAATATTCACGAGTTTATCTGTCGTACAGGAATATGGAGGACCAAACGTCGGCAGCTCCCGTCAATGTACGATGCGGCAGCCTATTACTGTTCATGCGCCTTTGTTGGCATGGCGAAATAGAGCAGAATTCATGGGTTAGTTTTGTAATTTGTATTGTCTTTTCCAAAATATTGTTCATGCGCTTTTCTTTGCCTGGAAACATAGACTAGAATCCATGGGTTAGATTCGAAATTTGGGTTTTCTTTTCGGATATATTCAAGAATTTATCTGCAGTGCAAGAATATCGAGGACAAACTTCGGAAGCTCCCATCAATGCACGATGTTACAGCCTATTTCTCTTTATGCGCCTTTGTTTGAATGGCAAACTAGAGTAGAATCCATCGGTTAGCTTGGAAATTTGAGTTTTCTTTTCGGATATATTCATGAGTTTATCTGCAGTACACGCATATCGAGGAGAAACGTCGGAAGCTCCCGTCAATGCACGATATTGCAGCCTATTTCTGTTTATGTGTCTTTGCTTGCATGGCAAAATAGACTAGAATCCATGGAATAGATTTGAAATTTGGATTTTCACATCGGATATATTCAAGAGTTCATCTACAGTATAAGTATATCGAGGATCCCATACGTCGGCAGCTCCCGTCAATGCAAGATGTGGCAGCCTATTTCTGTTGATGCGCCTTCGATTGCCTAGCAAAATAGAGGAAGATCCATCGGTTAGCTTTGAAATTTGGGTTTTCTTTTCGGAAATATTGACGAGTTTATCTGCAGTCAAAGTATATCGAGGAACCCAAGCGTCTGCAGCTCCCGTCAATGCACGTCCTGGAAGCCTATTTCTGTTCATGTAGCTCAGTTTGCATTGCAACCTAGGGTAAAATCCATGGGTAAGCCTTGAAATTTGGGTTTTCTTTTCGGAAATATTCACGAGCTTATTTGCAGTCTAAGTATATCGAGGATCCCAAACGTCGGCAGCTCCCGTCAATGCACGATGTAGCAGCCTATTTCTGTTCATGAAGCCTTGTTTCCATGGCAAAATAGAGTAGAATTCATGGGTTAGCCTTGAAATTTGGGATTTCTTTTCGGAAATATTCACGAGTTTATCTGCAGTTAACGTATATCGAGGATCCCAAACGTCTGCAGCTCCCGTCAATGCACGTTCTGGCAGCCTATTTTGGTTCATGTAGCATTGTTTGCATGGCAAAATAGAGTAGAATCCATTTGTTAGCTTTGAAATTTGGGGTTTCTTTACAGAAATATTCATGAGTTTATCTGTCGTACACGAATATGGAGGACCAAACGTCGGCAGATCCCGTCAATGCACGATGTGGCAGCCTATTTCTGTTCATGTACCTTTGTTTGTATAGAAAAATGAAGTAGAATTCATGGGATAGCTTTGAAATTCGGGTTTTCTTTTTCGAAATATTTAAGAGTTTATCTGCAGTACACGAAAATCGAGGATCCCAAACGTAGGCAGCTCCCGTCAATGCACGATGTGGCAGTCTATTTCTGTTCATGTAGCATTGTATGCATGGCGAAATAAAGTAGAATCCATTGGTTAGCTTTAAAATTTGGGTTTTCTTTTCGGAAATATTCACGAGTTTATTTCCAGCACACTAATATCGAGGACCAAACGTTGGCTGCCTATGTCAATGCACGATGTGGCAGCCTATTTGTGTTCATGCGCCTTTGTTGGCATCGCAAAAGAGAGTAGAATCCATGGGTTTGCTTTCAGATTCGCGTTTTCTTTTCGGAAATATTCACGAGTTTATTTCCAGCACACTAATATCGAGGACCAAACGTCGGCAGCCCCCGTCAATGCACCATGTGGCAGCCTATTTCTGTTCATACGCCTCTGTTTGCATGACACAATACAGTAGAATCCATTGGTTAGCATCGAAAATTGGGTTTTATTTTCGGAAATATTCACGAGTTTACCTGCAGTCCACGAAATCGATGACCGAACGTTGGCAGCTCCCGTGAATGGACGATGTGGCCGCCTGTTTCTGTTTATGCGCCTTTGTTTGCATGGCAAAATAGAGTAGTATCCATGGGTTACCATTGAAATTTGGGTATTCTTTTCGGAAATATTCGATAACCCAAGACACATTTGTACAAACATAGAAATTTCGAAAAAAACGACCCTAGAAGTATTGGTACAGACTCCGAAATTTCGATAAAAAAACCAAAGAAACATTTGTAAAAACAAAGAAATTTCGAAAAAACGACCATAGAAGTATTGGTACATACTCGGAAATTTCGAACATAATAACCCAAGAAGAATTTGTACAAACAAAGACATTTCGAAAAAACGACCATAGAAGCAAAGGTACAAAATAGGAAATTTCGATAAAAAACACCCAAGAATCATTTGTACAAACAAAGAAATTTCCAAACAAACGACCCTAAAAGCATTGGTACACATTCGGAAATTTCGAAAAAAAAAAACCAAAGAAGCATTTGTAAAAATAAAGAAATTTCGAAAAAACGACCCTAGAAGCATTGGTACACATTCGGAAAATTTCGATAAAAAAAACCCAACAAACATTTGTACAAACAAAGAAATTTCGAAGAAAACGACCCTAGAAGCATTGGTACACATTGGAAAATTTCGATAAAAAAAACCCAACAAACATTTGTACAAACAAAGAAATTTCGAAGAAAACGACCCTAGAAGTATTAGTACACATTGGGAAAATTTCGATAAAAAAAACCCAAGAAACATTTGTACAAACAAAGAAATTTCGAAAAAAACGACCCTAGAAGCATTGGTACACATTCGAAAATTCGAATAAAAAACCCAACAAACATTTGTACAAACAAAGAAATTTCGAAGAAAACGACCCTAGAAGTATTAGTACATACTCGAAAATTTCGACAAAAAAAAACCCAACAAACATTGTGTACAACAAAGAAATTTCGAAAAAAACGACCCTAGAAGTCATTGGTACACAGTTGGAAATTTCGATAAAAAAACCCAACAACATTTGTACAAACAAAGAAGATTTCGAGAAAAACGACCCTAGAAGCATTGGTACAGACAAACAAATTTCGAATAAAACGACCATAGAAGTATTGGCACACATTCGAAAAATTTCGAAAAAAAACCCAAGAAACATTTGTACAAATATAGAAATTTCGAAAAAAACGACGCTAGAAACATTGGTACAAATTGGGAAATTTCGATAAAAAAAACCCAAGAAACATTTGTACAAACAAAGAAATTTCAAAAAAAACCACCATAGAAGTATTGGTACATACTCGGAAATTTCGAACATAATAACCCAAGAAGAATTTGTACAGACAAAGAAATTTCGAAGAAAATGACCCTAGAAGCATTGGTACAAAATAGGAAATTTCGATAAAAAACACCCAAGAATCATTTGTACAAACAAAGAAATTTCCAAACAAACAACCCTAGAAGCATTGATACACATTCGGAAATTTCGATAAAAAAAACCAAAGAAACATTTGTACAAACAAAGAAATTTCGAAAAAAACGACCCTCGAAGCATTGATACACATCCGGAAATTTCGATAAAACGAACCCAAGACGCATTGGTACAAACAAAGAAATTTCGAAAAAAACGACCATAGAAGTATTGGTACATACTCGGAAATTTCGATAAAAAACACCCAAGAATCATTTGTACAAACAAAAAAATTTCGAAAAAAACGACCTAGAAGCATTGGTACAAATTCGGAAATTTCGAACAAAATAACCCAAGAAGCATTGGTACAGACAAACAAATTTCGAAAAAAACGACCATAGAAGTATTGGTACTTACTCGGAAATTTCGAACAAAATAACCCAAGAAACATTTGTACAAACATAGAAATTTCGAAAAAAACGACGCTAGAAACATTGGTACACATTGGGAAATTTCGATAAAAAAAACCCAAGAAACATTTGTACAAACAAAGAAATTTCAAAAAAAACCACCATAGAAGTATTGGTACATACTCGGAAATTTCGAACATAATAACCCAAGAAGAATTTGTACAGACAAAGAAATTTCGAAGAAAACGACCCTAGAAGCATTAGTACTACATCGGAAATTTCGATAAAAAAACCCAAGAACATTGTACAAACAAAGAAATTTCGAAAAGAACGACCCTAGAAGCATTGGTACACATCGGAAATTTCAGAAAAAAAACCCAACAAACATTGTACAAACAAAGAAATTTCGAAAAAACGACCCTAGAAGCATTGTAAACATTCGGAAATTCGATTAAAAAAAATAACCCAACAAACATTTGTACAAACAAAGAAATTCGAAGAAAACGACCCTAGAGCATTGGTACACACTTGGAAATTTCGATAAAAAAAACCAACAAACATTTGTACAAACAAAGAATTTCGAAAAAACCGACCTAGACGCATTGGTACACATTCGGAAAATTTCGAAAAAAAAACCCAAGAACATTTGTACAAACAAAGAAATTTCGAAGAAAACGACCCTAGAAGTATTAGTACACATTGGGAAATTCGATAAAAAAAAAACCAAAGAAACATTTGTACAAACAAAGAAATTTCGAAAAAAACGACCCTCGAAGCATTGGTACAAATTCGGAAATTTCGATCAAAATAACCCAAGAAGCATTGGTAGAGACAAAGAAATTTCGAAAGAAACGACCCTAGAAGCAATGGTACAAATTCGAAAATTTCGAACATAATAACTCAAGAAGCATTGGTGCAGACAAACAAATTTCGAAAAAAACGACCATGAATTATTGGTACATACTCGGAAATTTCGATAAAAAACACCCAAGAATCATTTCTACAAACAAAGCAATTTCGAAAAAAACGACCTAGAAGCATTGGTACAAATTCGGAAATTTCGAACAAAATAACCCAAGAAACATTGGTACAGACAAAGAAATATCGAAAAAAACGACCCTAGAAGTATTGGTACAGACTCCGAAATTTCGATAAAAAACACCCAAGAATCATTTGTACAAACAAAGAAATTTCGAAACAAACGACCCTAGAAGCATTGATACACATTCGAAAATTTCGATAAAAAAAACCAAAGAAACATTTGTACAAATAAAGATATTTCGAAAAAAACGACCCTAGAAGCAATGGTACACATTCGGAAATTTCGATCAAAAGAACCCAAGGAACATTTTTACAAACAAAGAAATTTCGAAAAAAACGATCCTAGAAGCATTGGTGTATACTCGGAAACTTCGAAAAAACAGAAACATTTGAAATTTCGAAAAAAACGACCTAGAAGCATTGGTACAAATTCGGAAATTTCGAACAAAATAACCCAAGAAGCATTGGTACAAAGAAATTTAAAAACGACCATAGAAGTATTGGTATACTCGGAAATTTCGAACAAAATAACCCAAGAAACAGAAACATAGAAATTTCGAAAAAAACGACGCTAGAAACATTGGTACACATTGATAAAAAAAACCCAACAAACATTTGTACAAACAAAGAAATTTCGAAAAAAACGACCATAGAAGTATTAGTACATACTCGGAAATTTCGAACATAATAACCCAACAAACATTTGTACAAACAAAGAAATTTCGAAGAAAACGACCCTAGAAGCATTGGTACACATTCGGAAACTTCGAATAAAAAACCCAACAAACATTTGTACAAACAAAGAAATTTCGAAAAAACGACCCTAGAAGCATTGGTACACATTGGAAATTTCGATAAAAAAAACCCAACAAACATTTGTACAAACAAAGAAATTTCGAAAAAACGACCCTAGAAGCATGGTACTACATTCGGAAATTCGATAAAAAAAACCCAACAAACATTTGTACAAACAAAGAAATTTCGAAAAAACGACCCTAGAAGCATTGGTACACATTGGAAATTTCGATAAAAAAAACCCAACAAACATTTGTACAAACAAAGAAATTTCGAAGAAAACGACCCTAGAAGCATTGGTACACATTCGGAAATTTCGAAAAAAAAACCCAACAAACATTTGTACAAACAAAGAAATTTCGAAGAAAAACGACCCTAGAAGCATTGGTACACATCGGAAATTTCGATAGAAAGAACCCAAGGAACATTGGTACAGACAAAGAAATTTCGAAAAAACGACCGTAGAAGCATTGGTACACATTTGGAAATTTCGATAAAAATAACCCAAGAAGCATTGGTAGAGACAAAGAAATTTCGAAAGAAACGACCCTAGAAGCAATGGTACAAATTCGAAAATTTCGAACATAATAACTCAAGAAGCATTGGTGCAGACAAACAAATTTCGAAAAAAACGACCATGAATTATTGGTACATACTCGGAAATTTCGATAAAAAACACCCAAGAATCATTTCTACAAACAAAGAAATTTCGAAAAAAACGACCTAGAAGCATTGGTACAAATTCGGAAATTTCGAACAAAATAACCCAAGAAACATTGGTACAGACAAAGAAATATCGAAAAAAACGACCCTAGAAGTATTGGTACAGACTCCGAAATTTCGATAAAAAACACCCAAGAAACATTTGTACAAACAAAGAAATTTCGAAAAAAACGACCCTAGAAGCATTGGTACACATTCGGAAATTTCGATAAAAAAACCCAAGAAACATTTGTACAAACAAAGAAATTTCGAAAAAAACGACCCTAGAAGCATTGGTACACATTGGAAAATTTCGATAAAAAAAACCCAACAAACATTTGTACAAACAAAGAAATTTCGAAAAAACGACCATAGAAGTATTAGTACATACTCGGAATTTCGATAAAAAAAACCCAAGAAACATTTGGTACAAACAAAGAAATTTCGAAAAACGACCCCCCTAGAAGCAATTGCGTACACATTCGGAACTTCGAATAAAAAACCAACAAAACATTTGTACAAACAAAGAAATTTCGAAAAAACGACCATAGAAGTATTAGTACATATTCGGAAATTTTCGATAAAAAAACCCAACAAACATTTGTACAAACAAAGAAATTTCGAAAAAAACGACCCTAGAAGCATTGGTACACATTGGGAAATTTCGATAAAAAAACCCAACAAAATTTGTTACAACCAAAGAATTTCGAAGAAAATGGCCCTAGAAGCATTGGTACAAATTCGGAAATTTCGAACAAAATAACCCAAGAAACATTGGTACAGACAATTAAATTTCGAAAAAACGACTATAGAAGTATTGATACATACTTGGAAATTTCGAACAGAATAACCCAGGAAACATTTGTACAAACATAGAAATTTAGAAAAAACGACCCTAGAAGCATTGGTACAAATTCGAAAATGTCGAACATAATAACCCAAGAAGCATTGGTGCAGACAAAGAAATTTCGAAAAAACGGCCATATAAGTATTGGTACATACTCGGAAATTTCGAACAAAATAACCCAAGAAATATTTGTACCAACTGAGAAATTTCGAAAAAACGACCCTAGAAGTATTGGTACACATTCGGAAATTTCGATAAAAAACACCCAAGAATCATTTGTAGAAACAAAGAAATTTCGATAGAAACGACCCTAGAAGCATTGGTACACATTCAGAAATTTCGATAAAAATAACAGAAGAAACATTTGTACAAACAAAGAAATTTCGAAAAAACGACCATAGAAGTATTGGTACTTACTCGGAAATTTCGAACAAAATAACCCAAGAATCATTTGTACAAACATAGAAATTTAAAAAAAACGACCCTAGAAGCATTGGTACACATTCGGAAATTTCGAAAAAAAAAACCAAAGAAACATTTGTACAAATAAAGATATTTCGAAAAAAACGACCCTAGAAGTATTGGTACATACTCCGAAATTTCGATAAAAAAAACCAAAGAAAGATTGGTAAAAACAAAGAAATTTCGAAAAAACGACCTTAGAAGCATTGGTACACATTCGGAAATTTCGAAAAAGAAACCCAAGAAACATTTGTACAATCAAAGAAATTTCGAAAAAAACGACCATAGAAGTATTGGTACAGACTCCGAAATTTCGATAAAAAAACCAAAGAAACATTTGTAAAAACAAAGAAATTTCGAAAAAAACAACCATAGAAGTATTGGTACAGACTCCGAAATTTCGATAAAAAAACCAAAGAAACATTTGTAAAAACAAAGAAATTTCGAAAAAAACAACCATAGAAGTATTGGTACTTACTCGGAAATTTCGAACAAAATAACCCAAGAAACATTTGTATAAACATAGAAATTTCGAAAAAAACGACGCTAGAAACATTGGTACACATTGGGAAATTTCGAAAAAAAAAAACCAAAGAAACATTTGTAAAAATAAAGAAATTTCGAAAAAACGACCCTAGAAGCATTGGTACAAATTCGAAAATGTCGAACATAATAACCCAAGAAGCATTGGTGCAGACAAAGAAATTTCGAAAAAACGGCCATATAAGTATTGGTACATACTCGGAAATTTCGAACAAAATAACCCAAGAAATATTTGTACCAACTGAGAAATTTCGAAAAAACGACCCTAGAAGTATTGGTACACATTCGGAAATTTCGATAAAAAACACCCAAGAATCATTTGTAGAAACAAAGAAATTTCGATAGAAACGACCCTAGAAGCATTGGTACACATTCAGAAATTTCGATAAAAATAACAGAAGAAACATTTGTACAAACAAAGAAATTTCGAAAAAACGACCATAGAAGTATTGGTACTTACTCGGAAATTTCGAACAAAATAACCCAAGAATCATTTGTACAAACATAGAAATTTAAAAAAAACGACCCTAGAAGCATTGGTACACATTCGGAAATTTCGAAAAAAAAAACCAAAGAAACATTTGTACAAATAAAGATATTTCGAAAAAAACGACCCTAGAAGTATTGGTACATACTCCGAAATTTCGATAAAAAAAACCAAAGAAAGATTGGTAAAAACAAAGAAATTTCGAAAAAACGACCTTAGAAGCATTGGTACACATTCGGAAATTTCGAAAAAGAAACCCAAGAAACATTTGTACAATCAAAGAAATTTACGAAAAAAACGACCATAGAAGTATTGGTACATACTCGGAAATTTCGATAAAAAAAACCCAAGAAACATTTGTACAATTAAAGAAATTTCGAAAAAAACGACCCTAGAAGTATTGGTACAGACTCCGAAATTTCGATAAAAAAACCAAAGAAACATTTGTAAAAACAAAGAAATTTCGAAAAAAACAACCATAGAAGTATTGGTACTTACTCGGAAATTTCGAACAAAATAACCCAAGAAACATTTGTATAAACATAGAAATTTCGAAAAAAACGACGCTAGAAACATTGGTACACATTGGGAAATTTCGAAAAAAAAAAACCAAAGAAACATTTGTAAAAATAAAGAAATTTCGAAAAAACGACCCTAGAAGCATTGGTACACATTCGGAAATTTCGAAGATAGTAACCCAAGAAGCATTGGTGTAGACAAAGAAATTTCGAAAAGAACGACACTAGAAGCATTGGTACAAAATTGGAAATTTCGAACAAAATAACCCAAGACGCATTGGTACAGACAAACAAATTTCGAATAAAACGACCATAGAAGTATTGGCACACATTCGGAAATTTCGAAAAAAAAACCCAAGAAACATTTGTACAAACAAAGAAATTTCGAAAGAAAACGACCCTAGAAGCATTGGTACACATTCGGAAATTTCGAAAAAAAAACCCAACAAACATTTGTACAAACAAAGAAATTTCGAAAAAACGACCCTAGAAGTATTAGTACTACATTGGAAAATTTCGATAAAAAAAACCCAAGAAAACATTTGTACAAACAAAGAAATTTCGAAAAAAACGACCCTAGAAGCATTGGTACACATTCGGAAAATTTCGATAAAAAAAACCCAACAAACATTTGTACAAACAAAGAAATTTCGAAGAAAACGACCCTAGAAGCATTGGTACACATTCGGAAATTTCGAAAAAAAACCCAACGAAACATTTGTACAAACAAAGAAATTTCGAAGAAAACGACCCTAGAAGCATTAGGTACACATTCGGAAATTTCGAAAAAAACCCAACGAAACATTTGTACAAACAAAGAAATTTCGAAAAAAACGACCCTAGAAGCATTGGTACACATTCGGAAATTTCGAATAAAAAACCCAAGAAACATTTGTACAAACAAAGAAATTTCGAAAAAAACGACCCTAGAAGCATTGGTACACATTCGGAAAATTTCGATAAAAAAACCCAACAAACATTTGTACAAACAAAGAAATTTCGAAAAAAACGACCCTAGAAGCTATTAGGTACACATTACTCGGAAATTTCGAAAAAAAAACCCAACAAACATTTGTACAAACAAAGAAATTTCGAAGAAAACGACCCTAGAAGCATTGGTACACATTGGAAATTTCGATAAAAAAAACCCAAGAAACATTTGTACAAACAAAGAAATTTCGAAAAAAACGACCCTAGAAGCATTGGTACACATTCGGAAATTTCGAAAAAAAAACCCAACAAACATTTGTACAAACAAAGAAATTTCGAAGAAAACGACCCTAGAAGCATTGGTACACATTCGGAAACTTCGAATAAAAAACCCAACAAACATTTGTACAAACAAAGAAATTTCGAAAAACGACCCTAGAAGTATTAGTACATACTCGGAAATTTCGATAAAAAAAACCCAAGAAACATTTGTACAAACAAAGAAATTTCGAAAAAACGACCCTAGAAGCATTGGTACACATTCGGAAACTTTCGAAAAAAAACCCAACAAACATTTGTACACAACAAAGAAATTTCGAAGAAAAACGACCCTAGAAGCATTAGTAACTATCTCGGAAACTTTCGAATAAAAAACCCAACAAACATTTGTACAAACAAAGAAATTTCGAAGAAAACGACCCTAGAAGCATTGGTACACATTCGGAAATTCGAAAAAAAAACCCAACAAACATTTGTACAAACAAAGAAATTTCGAAAAACGACCCTAGAAGCATTGGTACACATTCGGAAATTTCGAAAAAAAACCCAACAAACATTTGTACAAACAAAGAAATTTCGAAGAAAACGACCCTAGAAGTATTAGTACATACTCGGAAATTTCGATAAAAAAAACCCAAGAAACATTTGTACAAACAAAGAAATTTCGAAAAAGCGACCCTAGAAGCATTGGTACACATTGGAAAATTTCGATAAAAAAACCCAACAAACATTTGTACAAACAAAGAAATTTCGAAAAAACGACCATAGAAGTATTAGTACATACTCGGAAATTTCGATAAAAACGACCCTAGAAGCATTGGTACACATTCGGAAATTTCGAAAAAAAACCCAAGCAAACATTTGTACAAACAAAGAAATTTCGAAAAAACGACCCTAGAAGCATTGGTACACATTCGGAATTTCGAAAAAAAACCAAGAAACATTTGTACAAAACAAGAAATTTCGAAGAAAACGACCCCTAGAAGTAATTAGGTACACATTGGAAATTTCGATAAAAAAACCCAAGCAAACATTTGTACAAACAAGAAATTTCGAAAAACGACCCTAGAAGCATTGGTACACATTCGGAAATTTCGAATCAAAAAACCCAACAAACATTTGTACAACAAAGAAATTTCGAAAAAACGACCCTAGAAGCATTAGTACACATTCGGAAATTTCGAAAAAAAAAAACCAAAGAAACATTTGTAAAAATAAAGAAATTTCGAAAAAACGACCCTAGAAGCATTGGTACACATTCGGAAATTTCGAAGATAGTAACCCAAGAAGCATTGGTGTAGACAAAGAAATTTCGAAAAGAACGACACTAGAAGCATTGGTACAAAATTGGAAATTTCGAACAAAATAACCCAAGACGCATTGGTACAGACAAACAAATTTCGAATAAAACGACCATAGAAGTATTGGCACACATTCGGAAATTTCGAAAAAAAACCCAAGAAACATTTGTACAAACAAAGAAATTTCGAAAAAACGACCATAGAAGTATTGGTACTTACTCGGAAATTTCGAACAAAATAACCCAAGAAACATTTGTACAAACATAGAAATTTCGAAAAAAACGACGCTAGAAACATTGGTACACATTGGGAAATTTCGATAAAAAAAACCCAAGAAACATTTGTACAAACAAAGAAATTTCAAGAAAAACCACCATAGAAGTATTGGTACATACTCGGAAATTTCGAACATAATAACCCAAGAAGAATTTGTACAGACAAAGAAATTTCGAAGAAAATGACCCTAGAAGCATTGGTACACATTCGGAAATTTCGATAAAAAAAACCAAAGAAACATTTGTACAAACAAAGAAATTTCGAAAAAAACGACCCTCGAAGCATTGATACACTTCCGGAAATTTCGATAAAACGAACCCAAGACGCATTGGTACAAACAAAGAAATTTCGAAAAAAACGACCATAGAAGTATTGGTATATACTCGGAAATTTCGATAAAAAAACCAAAGAAACATTTGTAAAAACATAGAAATTTCGAAACAAACGACCATAGAAGCATTGGTACAAATTCGGAAATTTCGAACATAACAACCCAAGAAGAATTTGTACAGACAAAGAAATTTCGATAAAAACGACCCTAGAAGCATTGGTACACATTCGGAAATTTCGCAAAAAAAACCCAAGAAACATTTGTACAAACAAAGAAATTTCGATAAAAACGACCATAGAAGTATTGGTACATACTCGGAAATTTCGATAAAAAAAACCAAAGAAACATTTGTACAAACAAAGAAATTTCGAAAAAAACGACCATAGAAGTATTGATACATACTCGGAAATTTCGAACATAATAACCCAAGAAGAATTTGTACAGACAAAGAAATTTCGAAGAAAATGTCCCTAGAAGCATTGGTACAAATTCGGAAATTTCGAACAAAATAACCAAGAAACATTGGTACAGACAATTAAATTTCGAAAAAACGACTATAGAAGTATTGATACATACTTGGAAATTTCGAACAGAATAACCCAGGAAACATTTGTACAAACATAGAAATTTCGAAAAAACGACCCTAGAAGCATTGGTACAAATTCGAAAATTTCGAACATAATAACTCAAGAAGCATTGGTGCAGACAAAGAAATTTCGAAAAAACGACCATATAACTATTGGTACAAATTCGGAAATTTCGAAAAAAAAACCCAAGAAACATTTGTACAAACAAAGAAATTTCAAAAAAAACCACCATAGAAGTATTGGTACATACTCGGAAATTTCGAACATAATAACCCAAGAAGAATTTGTACAGACAAAGAAATTTCGAAGAAAATGACCCTAGAAGCATTGGTACAAAATAGGAAATTTCGATAAAAAACACCCAAGAATCATTTGTACAAACAAAGAAATTTCCAAACAAACGACCCTAGAAGCATTGATACACATTCGAAAATTTCGATAAAAAAAATCAAAGAAACATTTGTACAAATAAAGATATTTCGAAAAAAACGACCCCAGAAGTATTGGTACATACTCCGAAATTTCGATAAAAAAAACCAAAGAAAGATTGGTAAAAACAAAGAAATTTCGAAAAAACGACCTTAGAAGCATTGGTACACATTCGGAAATTTCGAAAAAGAAACCCAAGAAACATTTGTACAATCAAAGAAATTTCGAAAAAAACGACTATAGAAGTATTGGTACACTTCCGGAAATTTCGACAAAACGAACCCATGACGCATTGCTACAAACAAAGAAATTTCGATAAAACGACCCTAGAAGCATTGGTACACATTCGGAAATTTCGAAAAAAAAAACCCAAGAAACATTTGTACAAACAAAGAAATTTCGAAAAAAACGACCATAGAAGTATTGGTACATACACGGAAATTTCGAACAAAATAACCCAAGAAAAATTTGTACAAACTGAGAAATTTCGAAAAAACGACCCTAGAAGTATTGGTACACATTCGGAAATTTCGATAAAAAACACCCAAGAATCATTTGTAGAAACAAAGAAATTTCGATAGAAACGACCCTAGAAGCATTGGTACACATTCAGAAATTTCGATAAAAATAACAGAAGAAACATTTGTACAAACAAAGAAATTTCGAAAAAAACGAACTAGAAGCATTGGTACAAATTCGGAAATTTCGAACAAAATAACCCTAGAAGCATTGGTACAGACAAAGAAATTTCGAAAAAACGACCATAGAAGTATTGGTACTTACTCGGAAATTTCGAACAAAATAACCCAGGAAACATTTGTACAAACATAGAAATTTCGAAAAAACGACCCTAGAAGCATTGGTACAAATTCGAAAATTTCGAACATAATAACCCAAGAAGAATTTGTACAGACAAAGAAATTTCGAAGAAAATGGCCCTAGAAGCATTGGTACAAATTCGAAAATGTCGAACATAATAACCCAAGAAGCATTGGTGCAGACAAAGAAATTTCGAAAAAACGACTGTAGAAGTATTGATACATACATGGAAATTTCGAACAGAATAACCCAGGAAACATTTGTACAAATATAGAAATTTAGAAAAAACGACCCTAGAAGTATTGGTACACATTCGGAAATTTCGATAAAAAACACCCAAGAATCATTTGTAGAAACAAAGAAATTTCGATAGAAACGACCCTAGAAGCATTGGTACACATTCAGAAATTTCGATAAAAATAACAGAAGAAACATTTGTACAAACAAAGAAATTTCGAAAAAACGACCATAGAAGTATTGGTACTTACTCGGAAATTTCGAACAAAATAACCCAAGAATCATTTGTACAAACATAGAAATTTAAAAAAAACGACCCTAGAAGCATTGGTACACATTCGGAAATTTCGAAAAAAAAAACCAAAGAAACATTTGTACAAATAAAGATATTTCGAAAAAAACGACCCTAGAAGTATTGGTACATACTCCGAAATTTCGATAAAAAAAACCAAAGAAAGATTGGTAAAAACAAAGAAATTTCGAAAAAACGACCTTAGAAGCATTGGTACACATTTGGAAATTTTGAAAAAGAAACCCAAGAAACATTTGTACAATCAAAGAAATTTCGAAAAAAACGACCATAGAAGTATTGGTACATACTCGGAAATTTCGATAAAAAAAACCCAAGAAACATTTGTACAATTAAAGAAATTTCGAAAAAAACGACCCTAGAAGTATTGGTACAGACTCCGAAATTTCGATAAAAAAACCAAAGAAACATTTGTAAAAACAAAGAAATTTCGAAAAAAACAACCATAGAAGTATTGGTACAGACTCCGAAATTTCGATAAAAAAACCAAAGAAACATTTGTAAAAACAAAGAAATTTCGAAAAAAACAACCATAGAAGTATTGGTACTTACTCGGAAATTTCGAACAAAATAACCCAAGAAACATTTGTACAAACATAGAAATTTCGAAAAAAACGACGAAGCATTGGTACACATTCGAAAATTTCGAAAAAAAAAACCAAAGAAACATTTGTACAAATAAAGATATTTCGAAAAAAACGACCCTAGAAGTATTGGTACATACTCCGAAATTTCGATAAAAAAAACCAAAGAAAGATTGGTAAAAACAAAGAAATTTCGAAAAAACGACCTTAGAAGCATTGGTACACATTCGGAAATTTCGAAAAAGAAACCCAAGAAACATTTGTACAATCAAAGAAATTTCGAAAAAAACGACCATAGAAGTATTGGTACAGACTCCGAAATTTCGATAAAAAAACCAAAGAAACATTTGTAAAAACAAAGAAATTTCGAAAAAAACAACCATAGAAGTATTGGTACAGACTCCGAAATTTCGATAAAAAAACCAAAGAAACAAATAAAAAAAAAAAAGAAAAAAAACAAAAAAGAAATTCAAAAAAAAAATCTAAAAAAAACGACTTCGAAGAATTGGTACACATTCGGAAATTTCGAAAAAAAAACCCAAGAAACATTTGTACAATCAAAGATATTTCGAAAAAAACGACCATAGAAGTATTGGTACATACTCGGAAATTTCAATAAACAAAACCAAAGAAACATTTGTACAAACAAAAAAAATTTCGAAAAAAACGACCCTCGAAGCATTGATACACTTCCGGAAATTTTGATAAAACGAACCCAAGACGCATTGGTACAAACAAAGAAAATTCGAAAAAACGACTATAGAAGTATTGATACATACTTGGAAATTTCGAACAGAATAACCCAGGAAACATTTGTACAAACATAGAAATTTCGAAAAAACGACCCTAGAAGCATTGGTACACATTCGGAAATTTCGAAAAAGAAACCCAAGAAACATTTGTACAATCAAAGAAATTTCGAAAAAAACGACCCTAGAAGCATTGGTACAAATTCGGAAATTTCGAACAAAATAACCCAAGAAACATTGGTACAGACAAATAAATTTCGAAAAAACGACTATAGAAGTATTGATACATACTTGGAAATTTCGAACAGAATAACCCAGGAAACATTTGTACAAACATAGAAATTTCGAAAAAACGACCCTAGAAGCATTGGTACAAATTCGAAAATTTCGAACATAATAACCCAAGAAGCATTGGTACAGACAAAGAAATTTCGAAAAAACGACCATATAACTATTGGTACAAATTCGGAAATTTCGAAAAAAAAACCCAAGAAACATTTGTACAAACAAAGAAATTTCGAAAAAAACGACCATAGAAGCATTGGTACATACTCGGAAATTTCGAACATAATAACCCAAGAAGAATTTGTACAGACAAAGAAATTTCGAAGAAAATGACCCTAGAAGCATTGGTACAAAATAGGAAATTTCGATAAAAAACACCCAAGAATCATTTGTACAAACAAAGAAATTTCCAAACAAACGACCCTAGAAGCATTGATACACATTCGAAAATTTCGATAAAAAAAATCAAAGAAACATTTGTACAAATAAAGATATTTCGAAAAAAACGACCCCAGAAGTATTGGTACATACTCCGAAATTTCGATAAAAAAAACCAAAGAAAGATTGGTAAAAACAAAGAAATTTCGAAAAAACGACCTTAGAAGCATTGGTACACATTCGGAAATTTCGAAAAAAAAACCCAAACAACATTTGAACAATCAAAGAAATTTCGAAAAAAACGACCATTAAAGTATTGGTACAGACTCCGAAATTTCGATAAAAAAACCAAAGAAACATTTGTAAAAATAAAGAAATTTCGAAAAAAACGATATAGAAGTATTATTTGTACACTTCCGGAAATTTCGACAAAACGAACCCAGGATAGACCACGGCGGCCGAACCCACCCCAAAACAAACCAGTAAAGAATAGAACCAAGCGGACGACCGGGCGACCGCCCCCACCCCACTCCCCAGCGGCAAAAAAGACCAACCAAGGAACGAAACTAGTCAAGACAGGGGTAAGTCATCAAAAGACGACGAACAACGGGAGAAACCAAAAAACTAAAATAAAAGCACAACCAAAACGCGCCGGGTATACCCTCCCACCAAACCAAAACCCACCCAACCGCCCAGACGACACTGAACCACGAAGCTCAAATAAAGAAAGCCTGGACAGAAACAACCACAACACAATCACCACTCACCAGATAAAGAACCGAAGTACGGGGAGAACAGCGAAACACGGAAAGGCGTATGTCAAAAGCGATACTAAAAACAGAAAGAACTGGTGCTACAAAACAGGCGACAAAATTGTCAGAACACACAACTAAAACAAAACACGAAAAAACGACCCTAGAAGTATTGGTACACATTCGGAAATTTCGATAAAAAACACCCAAGAATCATTTGTAGAAACAAAGAAATTTCGATAGAAACGACCCTAGAAGCATTGGTACACATTCAGAAATTTCGATAAAAATAACAGAAGAAACATTTGTACAAACAAAGAAATTTCGAAAAAAACGAACTAGAAGCATTGGTACAAATTCGGAAATTTCGAACAAAATAACCCTAGAAGCATTGGTACAGACAAAGAAATTTCGAAAAAACGACCATAGAAGTATTGGTACTTACTCGGAAATTTCGAACAAAATAACCCAGGAAACATTTGTACAAACATAGAAATTTCGAAAAAACGACCCTAGAAGCATTGGTACAAATTCGAAAATTTCGAACATAATAACCCAAGAAGAATTTGTACAGACAAAGAAATTTCGAAGAAAATGGCCCTAGAAGCATTGGTACAAATTCGAAAATGTCGAACATAATAACCCAAGAAGCATTGGTGCAGACAAAGAAATTTCGAAAAAACGACTGTAGAAGTATTGATACATACATGGAAATTTCGAACAGAATAACCCAGGAAACATTTGTACAAATATAGAAATTTAGAAAAAACGACCCTAGAAGTATTGATACACATGGAAATTTCGAACAGAATAACCCAGGAAACATTTGTACAAATATAGAAATTTAGAAAAAACGACCCTAGAAGTATTGGTACACATTCGGAAATTTCGATAAAAAACACCCAAGAATCATTTGTAGAAACAAAGAAATTTCGATAGAAACGACCCTAGAAGCATTGGTACACATTCAGAAATTTCGATAAAAATAACAGAAGAAACATTTGTACAAACAAAGAAATTTCGAAAAAACGACCATAGAAGTATTGGTACTTACTCGGAAATTTCGAACAAAATAACCCAAGAATCATTTGTACAAACATAGAAATTTAAAAAAAACGACCCTAGAAGCATTGGTACACATTCGGAAATTTCGAAAAAAAAAACCAAAGAAACATTTGTACAAATAAAGATATTTCGAAAAAAACGACCCTAGAAGTATTGGTACATACTCCGAAATTTCGATAAAAAAAACCAAAGAAAGATTGGTAAAAACAAAGAAATTTCGAAAAAACGACCTTAGAAGCATTGGTACACATTTGGAAATTTTGAAAAAGAAACCCAAGAAACATTTGTACAATCAAAGAAATTTCGAAAAAAACGACCATAGAAGTATTGGTACATACTCGGAAATTTCGATAAAAAAAACCCAAGAAACATTTGTACAATTAAAGAAATTTCGAAAAAAACGACCCTAGAAGTATTGGTACAGACTCCGAAATTTCGATAAAAAAACCAAAGAAACATTTGTAAAAACAAAGAAATTTCGAAAAAAACAACCATAGAAGTATTGGTACAGACTCCGAAATTTCGATAAAAAAACCAAAGAAACATTTGTAAAAACAAAGAAATTTCGAAAACAA
>JACCIE010000206.1:0-51572 GCA_018906755.1 Sycophaga agraensis | reverse complement strand
CGGGGAGTCGTAACATGATTAATTCCATACTCTTTCAACATTTCATTCAAATGGTATTCATAAATTCTTTACCATTATCAGTTAGGAAATAATCAGGAGTTCCCCATCTAAAAATTACCAGTTCTTCTAGTGCTGCCGCTACGCTCTTTCCATCCGCTGATCTCAAAGGCTTCATTTCTACCCAACGAGAGAATAGATCCTGGAATACAACCATATATTTACATTGTCCCTTGCTCTGTGGAAACTCCATTAAATCCGAAGCCACTACCGTCCAAGGCTGCTCTATTACTCGTTGACCCATCAAACCTTGCGGAGCAGACTGCATTACTTTATATCTCTGACAATCTGGACACGAAGTAACGAACCGGCTAACATCATACCATAGACCAGGCCAGTAATATTCTCGAGCAATCCGGTCATAGGTCTTCTCTATTCCTAAATGACCTGCCGAGATATCCGTATGTGCATCCGTCATAACCCTATCTCTTGCCTCCAGAGGAATAACTAATCTCCATCTCTCTTCTGGAAACAATATAGGATCTAATAACGGATCTGTCCGGTAACAATATAACATGCCATTTTCCACCTTCCAATTCTTAAAAACCTTTGGCGATGACAACACTTGCTCCATCCTATTTAAATACCATTCATCTTGCGACTCTTCCAAAGCGGATATCTCTTCTTCGACCTCGAAACCCCTCGATAACGCGTCCGGTACATGATGCATAGCACCCTTACGGTGGAGTATCACAAAATCCCATTGTTGCATTTCTAATGCCCAACGAGCAAGTCTTCCTGTAGGGTCTCGAAGGTTCTGCAACCACCGAAGAGCACTATGATCCGTGATGACCCGAAAAGAATACCCTTCCAAATAGGGCCGCATTTTCTTAATCGCCCATAATACCGCCAAACATTCCTTTTCAGTGGTAGAGTAATTCCTTTCTGATCTCGTTAAAACCCGGCTTACATACACGATTGGATGTTCTCCGTCTTCGAATTCTTGTGACAAAACGGCTCCTATAGCATAACTACTAGCATCGCATTGGACTGTAAACGTTCTGGAAAAATCTGGCCTAGCTAGAACCGGTGCCTGAGTTAGAGCAATCTTTAACTTTTCAAATGCCTCCTGTTGTTCGGGTTCCCAAATCCATTCTTGTTTATTCTTTAACAGCTTCAATAAAGGCAATTTGATGTCGGAATCCTTGTCTATGAACCTAGCGTACCAACCAACCATTCCAAGAAATCTCCTCAATTGCTTCTTGGTATGGGGCGCCGGATAATCGAGTACTGGCTGTATTCTCTCTGGGTCAGGACGTAACCCTTCACTATCTAATAAATACCCTAAATAACGCACCTGGCTACAGCCAAACTCACACTTCTCTCGATTAACCTGCAACCCTGCCTCACACACTCTTTTCAACACGAACTCAATCCCATTTCAAATGATCCTCGAAACTGTCGGTGGCAATAATTATATCATCCAAATATCCAAAGATAAATGGTTGGAATTCCGGCCCAAACAATCCATCTATTAATCGCTGAAAGGTCATTGGCGCATTTGTCAACCCGAATGGCATTCTCATGAATTCAAATAACCCAGATCCTGGCACCGCAAACGCCGTATATTTTCGACTCGAGGGTTCCATAGCCACCTGGAAATACGCTTGCTTCAAATCAATTTTTGAGATGTATCTAGCCTTCCGTAATTTATCTAAAATAGAGTCAATGCTGGGAAGAGGATAAGCATCCCGTTTAGTCCTTTTATTTAGGTCTCGGAAATCAATGCAAAACCGATAGCTTCCATCAGGTTTCTTCACAATTACCGGGGCGCTATTCCAATTACTAACAGACTCAATTATTATTTTATCTCGATACATCCTTTTGACCTCTTCCTGCGTGACCTCCCACATTTTCGGTGACATTCTACGAGGTCTATGTCTAACCGGCTCATTTCCTTCAACCTCGATTCGGTGTTCCACTAATTTAGTCAATCCGAACTCCTTGGGTTGATTCTCCAGTCCCCTTTTAACTACTCTATCCAACGCTGTTTTCTGATCTCCTTCTAACACTGAGATCCCTGCGCATTCAGCTATCAACACCATATCTTCTTTAGAATTATCATCAATAAACCTATGCCATTCATTATCTCGAACCCTCCACAGATTTTCTACAGCTTTAAACTCGATATACCATTTTAAACAAAAATCCATCCCTAACAACAAATCATGATTTTTGAAATTAACAGCCCGAAACTTCAGTACTTTATTAATCCCATCAACATCTAAATTTACCTTCAAGATACCTATCACTTTAGTGCAGTTCCCGGTGACACCCTTTACCGTCACACATGTTGGTTCTAATCGATCAACAAACCTAGTATAGACCCTCGGACCTACTACAGAGATCATAGACCCAGGGTCAAACAAGGCTTTATATTCAATTCCAGCTAGATTTACTCGCATATACTTCCTATTCTCCATACATATTTCCTCCACACATTCTTCAAAATCTATTTGGCTTACTCCTGGGAGCGGATCTAAACTATCTACGATAGTTCCACCTCCCCCCAGGTCATTACATGCCACTTTACTGGCCATGGACTGACCAACTATTGAACCCGTATCCTCAACGACACTCAAATCAGAAGAATGAGGTGGGGAATGTACATATGGCATATGCTTCTTTAAAATCCCTTTTAAATAATGTGTTTGGGTTTCTGAACTACTAGCTGTTTCCAACAGATTTTCACCCGCACTCTGACTCGATAAGATACTTGATTGTACATCTCGACCTAACCCATTATCATTAATTAAACTCGTATCTCGACTTAAAGGTACCCTACCAATTAACCTATTATCAACATCTAAACCTACATTTGACGATAAACGACAACCAGTACCAGTTGTTAATTCCTTCTCAACCGTCTGGTTCTCGTTGTTCTCACGATTTAACCTATCCTTCATGCCTACTCTTTAAATTCATTATTGAATCATTTATTGTATTATTCAATCTGTCCATCCAAGTCGATGCCTGATAATTGCTCTAGTGGCAGATTCTTCTGCCTGTGCTTTACTCCTTACCTTTCCAACAAAATTCTTCAACCTGGGTAACGCTGTCTTCACCCAAGTATTTATCTCGGGCAGATCGTTACTCCGTATAACCATCCTATTCTGCAATTTTCCCATTGAAGCGCTATCAGCGACCTCCCTACCAGGTCCCGAACTCCCAGCTTCATTCTCTTTACCAGCTTGGTCATTCCGACTACTATGACTGTTTTCCTCGGTTCTGACCGGCTGGCCGCACGGAACAGAGTATTTCCCGGCCGCATCTTCCTTTCTAGCTCGGTAATTTAACTCTATATTTCTATCCATCCCACACGCTAGATCTTTAAATATCCCATTGTTACGCTTCTCTATCCGCATCCCATCCGTTTTCTCCTTATCGGCTTGGGATTCATTGCTATTCACTTCTTCCCTAATTATATGCATCCCGGCCGTCTTCTGCGTATCAGCGCGGGATTTTTCCTTCCACTCATCTAAATCCACCAACTCACTCATCCCGGCCGTTTTCGACGTATCAGCGCGGGATTTTTCCTTCCACTCATCTAAATCCACTAATTCATCCATCCCGGCCGTTTTCGACGTATCAGCGCGGGATTTTTCCTTCAAAAAACGCGCCCCTATTACTTTGCAGGAGGTTTGGGGCGAGGAATCGCTCCTGCGACATCGTTTCCCATATTTCTTTCTATAAATTCTCGAACCGCCTTACAATTGCTACAGGTTTTCAATTCCACTCCTAAGGCTCCACAACCCTGGCAGCTTAACTGGCGTTCTCTATTCGGGCAACGGTTAGACATATGGCCAAATGCCCTACACGAAAAACACTGCCTTCTAGGACAGGCAGACACCATATGGCCTTCTTCGCCACAACTGTAGCACGTGCTGGGTTTTCTGTTTGGCAACGGGTTGACCCTAATTCCAGTACTGCCGGTGGTTGTACTTCTATTTCCTCGATAAGGCGGCCACGAGGTATTATTCTCACTGTACTGGTTATTATTATTAGTATTGGCCCTGAATATTGGAGCTTGAATCGACGCTTGCACATTAGCTACCTCCGGTCTCGCACTTTCATGCGATAAGTCGGGTACCACTGGGCTAACTTCTCTAATTCTGGGACCAGGGTTTGAAAAATTCTGATTCCTTACTTTACGACTGTTGGTTCTAGGCGTATCGCCATTCCTCTCCTCTATTGCGCTTACTCTGGCTTTAAAGCCCTTATAAGCACCACCCGGAACTAACACCCTGTCTTCCGGTGGTGGAGGAGCATAACGACGATCCAGGTCCCTAGCTTTCTCAAACCGCCGGCCCCATAACTCGAAACTATCTACACTAACCAACGACTTATCTAACATGAAATGCCGATAGTCGGGTAACAAATTCCTGTAAATTATCTTCATTTGAGTCTTCAAAGTTGGAGGTTTCCTAAACAATCCTACTAAGTGCCGTATGCTCATTAGGAAATTATTTATGGTCTCTCCTTTAGCTTGTGTTCTCGCCCTCAACTCCGCCAAGAGATCCTCGCTATCCACATCGGGTATATATTGTCTCTTGAACTCTTGCACGAAGTCCTGCCACGAGTAAAAGCTAATCCTTTTCGTTCTAAACCACAAATCTGCGCCTTCCGTGAGGACGCAGGGTAACGCCCGTAGCGCCTCACCATCACCAACATCGACACAATCTCTACAATCATTCAACCGGGCTAGGAAGTTTGCCGCATCTTCCTTTGGCCGTCCGGCGAATTTTAACCTCCAATTTTGTAGAACTTTCATGAAAGCAACGATTGCCCTACTACTTCCAGATTGCGATCCTACAGAACTCGGATTTCTTGATCCTAACTGTGTTCCTAGAGTCTCCCCATATTCTTCATCATTATCTCGAAAATCTCGACGTAAATGTGGTCCGCAACTATAATCTAAATCTGGTTCGTCGTCATATATATTTCCATCTCGAAAATCACTTATCAAGGAATTGGGATTCTTCGACATCCTTTGAACTACTGGCGGTAACGAAATCGCCGGATCACGCCACTCCGGAGGTACTGGACCGCGATATCGAGGTCGCTCTTCTTCCATCATACTAGATCGTCCTACCGGACTAGCAAAAGAAACGGCAGGTCGACTAGAACTGGCGAAATTTGTATTGTTTTCGGCCATTGTATACGTCGGCGGGATTTGACGATTCGTGCTTTGACTAGTGCTTGATACACCGATCAAAATTCCAGGAGGGAAGTTCCTATGGCTGGTTTGTACTGGCACAGGCAGACTGGACAAAAACTCTCGATTGGATCTCCTAACGACGGATAAATCTAACGCCTGAGGATTCGGGTCCAATGTTGGTACCGAATCGCCAACGTTCCCTTCAGCAATTAACTGGTCCTCGGCATTTCCTGACCAAACAGGCGGAGAATCTACCCTTGACGCCTGATCCCCTAACTCATCCACCGAAGGATCCCACGGGACGTCTTCGTGTGCCCCTGCGGCCCTAACGTTCGCCCTAAATAATCGTTCCGCCAACACTTGATCGGATCCAACCGAACTCAACCCTAACGAATTCAGTTCATCCCGAATTTCTGATAACGGACGCCTAACAATGTCTCTTAATAATGAGCGTAATTCCCTCGAATTATCTACTAATCGGCTCATTAAAGCGGCATAATCCTCCATGTTGTATCAGAATAACTAACTAACCCCAAGTAAAATATCTCGATCCGAATAACCCAATATCTCGATACACAATTCTGAAACGAATAAAGAAAGGACAAATTATTTATCTCGACTTTACACAAAAAAAAAATTATGCCCAACACTAAATAAATAAAAAAAAAATTTTACACCGACCCAGACCAATTAAATCCTTTTAATATCTCGAATTAGGAAATAAACCACTAACTCTCGATTTGGGAAAACTGTCGCAGTCAACAAAGTCAAAAGAAAGAAAAAAAAAAACGTCGATTTACAACAAAAAAAAAATACGTCGCTTCAGTCGTTAAAAATAAAAACTTAATTCTGTGGAGGAATCGGCCTTGTTTCCTACCTCTTTACAACTTTTACTACGCCTAGTCTATGGAAAAAATAACTAACCACGATTCGCTTTAGTAAGAATTTTAATCACTAACCCCAATATCCTGCCTAATAAATAATAAGAAGTAAATTCAATGATGAAATTCTTCGTAAGATGATTTATCTTCCTATATTTCATATCTTCATTTATTAATCCTTATAATTCTTGAGTCTTGAAATTTTAAAAACCGTATCTCGATTTCTCCGTAGCAAAACAGAACAAAAAAAAATTATATTTATCTCGACACTCGCGTAAAGAAACAAAATTTTCAGTTAATTTGAAACGGAAAAATCTCGACACTCGCGTAAAAGAGGAAAGAAAAAAAAAAAAAATTTTAATTATCTCGCACGGCCAAAATCTCGATACTCGCGTGAATTCTTATTATTCGGTAAATTGGTGATATTTCTTGTATGATGTTTCTGCAAATTCGAAATATCTCGACACACGCGAATATCTCGATAATGGTAAGATCTCAACACTCGCGAATGATTTTAAATATCGGGTATCTCGAAAAAAAAAATTCTTGAAGGCGATGAAAGGAGGATCTTTTTGTAGAAGCTGAAAACGCGAAATATCTCGACACTCGCGAATGATTTTAAATATCGGGTATCTCGAAAAAAAAAATTCTTGAAGGCGATGAAAGGAGGATCTTTTTGTAGAAGCTGAAAACGCGAAATATCTCGACACTCGCGAGCTGAAAAAAAAAACTTGCAAAATATCTTGATAACGTTGCCAATGTGTCTTCTAAAAATCTTCCAAATCTTCACAAATGGTTCAAAGTAATTTCCTCTTGAAATTCAATGATTACGCGCCAAAAATCTAAACCCTATCTAAAATGGCCGAATTTCCTACTAAAGGGAGGGAAAAAGGCTCCTCCACAGAACAACAAAATGGCGGTTTTGCCGCCCAAACGTGATTTTGTCAAAATAAACGATAAAATAAATAAAATAAATTAGATACAATAAAAACACATATTACACATATCGCGACAATTATTGAGGAATTACAATAAATTATACATAAATTATTCTAACTACTCTCTCTCTCTCTCTTTCTCTCTCTTTTTGCCAAAATCCCAGGAAATGCTGCTCCTGAAAGAAAAATATATCTCGACCTACTCAACACAAAAACAGTTAATTCCCCACCAGGGATGCCATTTGTGACGTGGGATCACAAAAATTTTAGTTAAATAAAATATAAAAATTTTAAATTACAAAAACAATTAAATTTAAATTATCCCGATCACTATCTACCCTAAGCGCGTCGCGTGCTAATTGCGATTTCACCAATCAAGGGGGTTCAAGTGGAATAAATTTTAACTTCAATAATTTAATTTTAACTATAACAATATTTATTAATAAAAAAAAACTTCTATGGAATTTACAAATACAATTATTTTACAAACAAAATTATGAAATCTCAACGGAGATATAGAAATTTACAATTTACATCGAACCCGGCTAAATAATAGTTGACCCTGAAATTCCCTAACATCTCGATAAATTCAACATAATATACCGCATCTCGATTAACTGCACACAAAAACCTGTAAAGAAAATCTCGAGCTGAAAAAAATAAAACATAATCTCGACTATTTCGCTGCTGCTGGATTACCTATGGCTAATTGAGGGAAGAGAGAGAGAACGACATACAAAGAAAAAAAATAACTAAACACTCACCAACAATGCCATGCCAATAATAAATAATAAGGAAATAAATAATAAAATCCAACTGGCTCGGCCCACGCACCTTCTCTATTAAAAATCGGAGTATGCTCCTACTCTCCAACTTCGAATAAATTTTCAAAATGGCCTTGGCCTAAATTCTATCTATTATACGATCTGCCTACTAAGAAGATCGGGCGACGAGTGACAAGTCAGTATGTGTCCCGCTTTTCACCGGCTCGGAAACTCGATTTTCCCTCTAAAATCCATCTCGCATCTTTGTTATGCATATTAGGCAATAGTATTATCCTTGTCTCGTACATTTAGCAAGAATACACTATTGTTCCCGCCAATTTAAGAAAAGAGGGCGTTACCATCAATTATCCGGCCGCGCGACTATTTAAAGGCTGATTAATTTTTATATCATAAAAAGAAAGAAAACACCACCAAAATTCTCAAAAATATAACAAAAATCCCCAAATAATTTAATAAAAATTTATCAATTATTATCATAACTCAATCAATAGTTATCAATAAACTATCCTCCAAAAATCGTCTTTTATTCTCTCTCTCTTTCTATTCAATAGCCAATACTTGACTATACTAAAAATTCGGGTAAGGGAAATAATAACTACGCACGGCATATATATACTAGAACTATATTTCGATTATCACGATAAAGAAGACAAAGACGGAACAATCTCGACATTTCTATTAAATTCTAATCCCTGGGGAGGATTACTATTCGCCTCCTGGTGAGCAAGAAGAGACTATTTGATTGGTCTTCGACATATTTTCCAATAGTCGCATCCATGTGTTTGCACCTTACTTGCAGCTATCTCTGTTTACTGTCACCAGCTGATTCTCCCCAGTGTTTTCCTCAACAAATCAAATAAATTTTGTTATTAGCTGGGAATTAAGTTTAATTGTTGTTAACCTGCAGCGATGCAATGCCCTATCTTGCTCGTCACCCGATTTCAAGTAGGTATTAGAAAAATCTATTAATGAATTATTTTATTTATCCCAGGAGGACGACCACCCGTCATAATATATACATATATTATATATATATATATATATAATATATACATATATATATATTATATATATATATATATATATATATATATATATATTAGCAGACGTGAATTGCTTCGCTCTACACAAATAGTGTCGCAATTTTTATAATATTTGTTGTGCAGTTGTTATACTTTACTGTGGTACGTGGACTTCTGCAAATCCAAGCAACTAGAGCATTAATTGCGTAAATTCATCTAGGAGCCAAGGAGTCGTGATTGAAAGTGTTAATATTTTCGTACCTGGAGGATGGTTTAGGAAACAGTGAGCACACAAGCAAGTCTGCTGTGTCTGTGCAAAAGCGAGGAAAGCGGCGAGACGCCTTGTGAAGTGCAGTAGATACCGGCTGCACTGTCACCCAGTATGCTTTAAGGACGCTTCGCTCTTAAGCACATTTGCCCGCACATACACTTTCCGTGCTTGTGTACCGCCGAAGCGCGCATCCACTGATGTCATCTCCAAACCTGAGAGAGAGAGCCAATATGAGTGCAGCGAGAGAGCACACTGCCCTTCCTCTTCGCCGCTCTATAAGTTAACCGAGTGGGACCAAGCCACCTGCCCGCCATATGGAGGCGCCAAGTCCTACGAGCGTCCTGTGGTCAGGGCGCTCATCATCACTTGTAATAGCGTAGGCGGTGAGCGGCGCTTATTCAGAAACCACGCGGGTCAGCACCTACAGGCGCCGCTTTGCCAGCCTATTCCAATCAACATCAGTGTGTCCTGCAAGATGAGCCATATTACAACCTCGTCACCGAAACCAGTGGACTTAACTCGGTTTGATCTCCTTGACTGAGCAGTGGCCTATCTAATAAGAAGACACAGTTCGGAGCAAGTTAACTCTTGAATTTCTTCTATACTAGCAACAACGAAGTTTACGGATATGAATTTAAAAAAATAAATAAAAAATTTTCACTTTCTCCGAATTCTGTCCGTGTATAACTGCAACAAAGTGCAGTTCACATTAAAGGCGTATATGGTACTGAGTTTTAGCTGGAATGATCCCTATAACAAGTCCAAACCGCTATCATCAGGGTATATGAATATAACTGCCCATTAAAACTTGCAAGCGTACCTGGAAGTAACCTTTGGTGGTACATAAATCTGGAGGCATTTCGAAATAGGGCCTGAAAGACTTTTAATAGCGCGAAAAAGAGGAAAGACCCTAAAGGCTGGAAAGAGTATTAAAACACTTTAAATAACTTCAAAAGGGAGGTAATCAAATCAAAGAAGGCAAGTTAGTAGAGTTACTGTATGGGCATTAAACCCTATCAAGTATGACTAGATTAACCAGACATCTGACCAAGAAAACGACAATAGGTTACAAAACCTAAAATGCACCGAGGAAAATTAAAAACGGAAGAAGACACCATATAACTTCTTTTAAGAAGCAACTTTCCAGATTTTATAAAGGAACATGACGAATTATCTGAGCAAGAACGAGTGAAACTTCGAAAAGGTACAGATTGGAAAACAATGACACAAATAGTAACACCAGAGGGGATAAAATAGGCAATTCAATCCTTCGAACCATATAAAACACCAGGCCTTGATGACATTTTTCCAAATATGACACAAGACGGATGTGCAAGCATACTTAAATTGGTCACGGGCATATTCAAGGGATGCTTAGCCATCGGATATTTCGAAAGCTGGGAGAAGAAGCTATTCCTCGGTGAAGGATTTCAGACCTATCAGCCTGACGTCCTTCTTATTGAAGACAATGGAAAGGCTGATGGGCTGTTACATTAGAAAAACATCTGTTAGATTTACTCCACTTTACTGAGATCAGCATGCATATACTGCACGCGAGTCCACAGAAACTGCACTATACTCAGTGGTTAACTACATTGAGAAAGTGATGGAAAACAAGGTAACTATTATAGGATCCTTTGTAGACATAGAGAGTGCACTCAACAGCATCACTAGAGGAGGGATGGTCGTTTTCACGAGTAAATACAAATGTAAAATTAGTAAAGATATAACCTTCTACGGGCAAAGAATACCGTATGCAGAGGGAATTAAATGTTTGGGACCATACCTAGATAACAAATTTTTATGGGGGCAGCATATAAAAATGCAACGCAACAAAGTCCTAAACATATTTATGCAGTGTAGGTTCGGTATCGACATAGGGGAGGGGGGGACTCGAACTCCAAAAAGCTTGATGAATTTATGAGCGATACATGCAATAACACAATAAGTTCTTACAGAACCTGCAATTTCGTGTCTCCCTGCCTCCTTTGCATGCGAGCCTGGTTCAAACGGCCTTCGGGTGCGTATGAAGGCACGCACGCACTTCCAGTTTGATTTGTGTCAAACAAACTCGTGATGTTATGGTAATAGCGTGATTGGCTGTCAGCACGTGGAAGTACCTAGTAACACGTCTGGAAGACGCACAAAGGCACCCCCGCGCCATTTAGGTTAGCCTGGGGATTTCCCTTTTACTGTTTTTTGCTACTATTATACAATTTTATGTAAATTGAATAGTGGCCCCATTGGAGCAGCTATATGAGTAGAGACGCGTCAGCCGCCCCGGAAATACGGTGAGGGAGAAGAGGCCGAGCGACTGATTGTATCCCCGTTAAATAATGTTAAGTGCGTGTATTTTAGTGCTCGCTAACTGTGTAATTAGACCATTTGGTTAGTGTGTCGTCTAGCGAATAAAAATTGTTCTACTATAGAGCAAACTACCAGCCTCTTCGGAGACAAGGGGTTTTAGTCGATAACGAGAGGCTGGTGAAATAGCACTCGGTACCAATGTTCTTTTTCTTCACCGAAGTATCGTGACCATCATGGTTGCAACCGTATCAGTACTATGTGCTGTTGGATTATCAGTACTTGAGTGAATGGCCTGTGTTCCGTCTGTCGAGAAACTACTGCTAGGCTTCGCTTCTTCACCTACAGCGCTGTTGCCTGGTGTCCTCTCTCTCTCTCTCTCTCTCTCTCTCTCTCTCTGATAGAATTTTTCGGTCTAAAGATATACGTATTAATGATATTCTACTGTTAATATCAAAGTTCACATTGTAGGCAGTTAGTGTGGATAGCACTTCGTATAGCGTAGCTTCCCTGAGGTGTCGAAGAAGGTTCATGTAGTGCCATTGACCAAATCAAAAACATCTTCTGGACCGGATGATTTTCGGCCGATTTCACGGCTTTGTTTTCTTTCTAAAGTGCTTGAGAGATTTATTTATGACCAGATTATGAAGTATTTGGTGTCTCATAACATCCTTAATCCACTCCAAACTCGGTATCGAAGGCACAGTTCGGCTGAGATTGCTCTGCTGAGATTGACTGAAGACGTACGCAATGCTATCGATAAAAGACCTGTGACGTTACTGTTACTGTTTGACTTTAGCAAGGCGTTGGACACTATATATCCCACTTGTTTATTGAACTGTATGAAACGAATGGGCTTTTCGCGAGAAGTGCTAATGTGGATATGGGCATACTTGTCCGGGAGAAAACTTGTCATCTCGGATAGAACAATAAAATCTTCTTGGCTCTCCACCACGCCTGGTGTTCCTCAGGGTTCTGTCTTAGGACCATTGCTGTTTTGCCTTTACATTAATGACCTTGGTCTTGCCCTTGACTCTAAGGGTCTAAGACACATTCTATAAGCTGACGACCTCCAGGTTTACCATAGTTTTTCTAGGAGCAGGAGCCAGATAACCTTGAGGCAGGAGCCAGATACGTAACAGCCGCGGCCCGAGCAGTCTCGGACTGGGCCTTGTCTACGTCCTTGAAGCTCAATGTTGGAAAGACATCTGCGATTATTTTTGAAACTCGCAGATTCCTTTCCGACATTGAGTCGGCTGGGTTCAATTCTATTGAACTTTGGGAGCGGGCAGTCGTGCCTTTGTCTGAGACTATAAAAAACTTTGGTGTTGTGCTAGACGCAGGTCTTACCTGCAGACCACACATTGAATTAATCTGCAAAAGAATTAACTAGGTTTTATATAGTTTACATTTTTTCCGTCAGTACACCACGGAGGTTTTTCGTGCTAAACTGGTGCGGCCACTGGTCTTTTCGCATTTCAATTATTGGTCTACTGTTTACTTAGATACGTTCCTTTAGTTAAGGACCAGGCTAGAATGCTGACAGAATTCCTGTGTGCGGTTGTAACGGGTACTAAGAGGGATGATCGTATCACCCCCTTCAGAATCCGATTGGGCTAGATGGGAGTAGACGGTTGGAGCGAATATTTTATGTATTTGCAGATCTATAAGATCTTACGGCTGCGTAAGCTGGAGTACCTCGCCGATCTGTTCTCTCCTGATGCATCCGATTTGCCAGTCAAGGGTGAACCTAAAGAGATTTCTGTTCCTCGGATGCGTACCGAGACGGTAACTAGATCTTTCTCTGTTCAAGATGCTCATTTGCTGAACAAACTGCCATCCAGCATACGAAATGCATCCTCTCATTCTCACTTCAGGGGGCTAGTGATGGAGCATTGGCAGGGTCAGTACATTATCGGTATAGATTTTTCTAGTCAGTCATCCTCTTAATCTTGTTGTAATTTTCGCCCTAAATTAGTTGTATGCGTCTGTCATGAATATGTGTGTATTGATCCTTTCACTTCATACTGTAAATATATTCACTTCACTCATTATATGTGGGTGTGCGTGATCTCATTTCATTCATCATACGAATATACTACCATACTTGTTTTCATTGTGGGAATGTGTATAGGTATGTGACTCGACTGATAGGTAATATGGAAATTCAAGTAATATATATGCCAAAACTGCGCCTCATCTGCGATTTGACTAAACCTGTGATACTGTAATTATATTTATAAGTAGATTTAAGATGTAGCGTTTATAAATGTGTGTTTTGCGCAAAATTTTGTAAGTCATTTAGAAATAAAATTTATCTATCTGTCTATCTTTCGCATACATTGCTTGGGACTTCTTCGATGGCTGGACCTCTTAAGGCTCTCGATCATCGGTCTTGATCAAGTAATTCCTCCAATTCTTAGTCATCAAATTTGTTCGGTGCACCAGAACGTTCTTTATCTTAAAGACAAAAATAATTATTTTTGAGGCGTCATAAGCCTCTGCATATGATTTTCGATAGAGTACCATAAGTCACCAGAAGACTCAACAAGAAAGTTTTAGATAGCTTCATAGTTAATAAAAAATTACTTTGTTTATACTAACAAGAACTACCATATTATGAAATTTAAGGTTAGATGTATGTATATTACCTCAATTAGTATATGTAGAGGAGCTATAGGATTTAAGTCATTGAAGTCTGCTAGTGCTTGCACAATACTTCTGAAAAATCTGGCACAAGAAGTACCTGATAGAAAGGTATATCATATTAAAATTATTAGATCATATTAAAAAATATTCAACAACAATTGAAGAATAATATATCTTATAAATAATTAAATAATATTGCATTAAAATAGAAATAGTTTTTTAGCAATTACTTAAAAATTGAAAATAACTTGAATAAATGATGATTATTATATTTTCATTAGAAGACTCTTTGAAGGTCTCCGATGCCAATAAATATCTATCTTACTACAATTTTAATTTTTCATACGAATTTAGAGTAATGAACAAATTCAGCTAAGAATTTAAAAGTGGATAATCGTTTGTTATAATCGTTATAATCGTTTGGATAATCGTTAATTGCGTCTGTGACTCGGGGTATTGACTCCTATATATTACCTAGTATTTGTTAATGTTTATATACAGAAACGTCAGAGACAGACGCGTACTCGTGAACTCAGCGTTTTGAGACAGAAAACTAGAACTTCGTGAATCATGCAGTATTTTGGTGCGCATAAGCTCGATGCCCGATTTAAGCCAGACATGGAATATAGATGCGGATCGTGGTACCGAATACTGCTTGACGTGAGCTCAAAGTCTGCTAGACGCTATAATGAAAAATCTCTACGCTATCGGCACTATCAGCGCTAAGAGTGCGCTGAATTTCCGTGCAATTACATCGCCACTAATATTTTTGTAAAGTCGCAAATTTCGATGAGCGCACAACGATAGGCTATCACAATTTTTTTTCTTACTCTCCTTTGCCATCTAGTACTGTACATAATAACGCTATGATCAAGATAATCGATGCAGAAAGGAAAGTTGCATAAAGAGGAATCGAGCCACATTGATGTAGCGGTGTTTCAAAGCAACTTCAACCATTCAGCCACCATCCATCAACAGTGAAAATGAAAAGAAGAGCCAATAATATCTACCATATATACTGCAACGTCGGTTGCTGAAAACCAAGCAAGCCTCGTTCCATATAAAGCTACCTCTTGTGTCGAGGGGGAGATCAACGGACCAAATATAGCCCGAGGATAGAATAGCCTTACCTCTCACCTATTTATATATTAATTATATATTAAATAAAATATATTAAAATATATTAAAATATGCAGAACAATTTTTTATGAAGTATGTCACGTGGCGGTTCCCGGGTGACTAATTTCGCCCCGGCTCCCAGCCACCACGCGACTTAAGGACTTTCCGTCCTCTCCTCCTGCTCGTGTCGTCGCACGGAAAATCCGCGGACGCGGCAGGGCGAGCCTGGGTGCTCGCTGCTATAGGGAACGCGAAATGGGTAAAAGGGCGCACTAAATGACTACGCGGATGTTCCACTTTTAAATTAATAAATATTTATTATAAAAAAAATTTACAAGCAAAACCCGACAATGGCGCGACGCTATCTAATAACTTTCTCTCTCTCTCTCTCTCTCTCTCTAACTCACTTCGTAACGCGTCACGCGAAAAATGTGGCGCTTCGCCGCTAATCGTCTCGGGAGAAGCCGTGTCCCGAGACACACTGATCCAAATCGTGTGATCGAGCAAGAATCGAGGGCCGATCGCGCGCCTAATTGCCCTCTCTCCTTAATTAGCCGCCGCATCCCGCGCGCGCTCCCGCGCGACAATTATCGCGGTGCGCCGAATTTCGCGCAGCCAAGTGCTCCCCACTCAGCGCATGGTTAGACACCTGATTGCTATTATACTGGCTAGTTCCGGCTCTCGAAAATTTTCTGTCGTAGCAATATTTCCACTGCGTTGCATTCGTACACAAGCATTCTGCGCGCCTAGACGTAGACGTTTAACTCCCTGGCCCATCTACCACTGAAATAGCCTTCTTTATTTGGTAACTGATTATATTGGTTTGAAGCAGCTTGATTGAAAAAACTCTAGAAAATCCGACGGATACGCAACTGTAGATTTCTATGCCAGAATACGCAGACATTGGAGTCCTCTAATAGGTGCTCTAATTGCTCGTGAATTATGCATTCACTGGAGATAAGAGACCAGTGGCAATTTTAATCGACCTAAAAACTGACGTGGAAAAAGTGCGGGAATTCAGGAGCTGATAAGACTAGCAATAGTCTTAAACATAAAAAAATTCGATAGTAGGAATTGTAATGCATCCAACGAAATAACAATAATAAAAACAGTAACAGCAATCTCAATAATTATACGAACAAAAATAGTAAAATATTTAATATTGATAGGAAACAGAAATAATATAGATGAAAATAGAAATGATAATTAGAATAGAACAAGCGATAAATTCAGACATTCAGTTCCCGATGGTCCTGAACATTCTTTGTATCCAAAACGATGGTAGAGAGCTCTTATCAATGGGTGATGGGTTCAATCTTGTCATGGCGGGGGTGGACGAGGGCGCTAGTGTGGAAATCCTTCCCTGTGATGTAGTGCTGGATGTCATAATCTCTTCACTCCCCTCTTTCATGCCTGAAGATTTGATATAAGTGGTGCAAGTTAAGCTGAGAATGGCGAAGTCACATGGAGGGATCGATGAAAAGCTGCAACCGTAAATTTCTTCAATTAGAGTACAGAAAATATTTTTGTCAGAGGTTTTGGGGGATTCTGCACTCGGAAATTCTGTATCACGTGGCCCTTATATTTCGCCTGTACAATCACAGATTAACAATGGGAAGGGTACTAGGAAAAATCATAATCAGAGATTTTGTCATTATTGAGTTAAACAGGATAGTAGAAAGGGCGCATTCGCGCCAACCTGCCGGACGCCCGCGTGCGGATACCTCCCTCTTTGAGCCGTTCACAAGGCCGTACAAGGTGCCTGAGGTATCTGCTCCATGCGATTCCATGGTTTTAAATACAATAGCATTTTATTTTAAAAATTAAGTTTAGATTAGTGATTTTAATAGGACATTCAATTTTAATTTTTCCTTTTGGGAAATTTGTTTTATTTGTTACATTCTCCTTCTAATCGCATCAGGATTGATGGATTTTCTATAATTCGGCAAGATCGCAACGATAATGGTGGGAGAGTCGCGCTTTATGTCCCTGAGCAATTTCGTGTAAGTGTACTCTCTATCTCAAACACTGAGAGGCCTGGAAGGCCAGGGGTGCTGGAGTACTTGATCTGCTCTGTGCAGAATCGTACCTACATTAGTTTCTGTCGTGTAAAGGCCCCCTCATGTTTCACTTATGAGGAACTCTATATTTTTGGATGAATTGCGGCGATTAACTCCGCATTATAGTTATAAAATCATTCTCGGTCATCTGAATGCTGATCTCTGCACTGCCAGTGATGATGCCGCATCCCATCGCAGACTCGCGGCGGAGCTGTTTATGCAGATTATTCAAAACGGCACCCACATTTCGTACCTGAATTGATGTAGTTCTTGTTAAAGACAATGATAGGGTGATCTTCGCTGCTAATATACATACTATACGTAGTAATATATACCAAATACAACATAATTAATGTTACAGTCGAGGTACCTATCCCTGATCTTATCTGTTTCTCCTTTAGATACAGGAATTATACGAAGAGCTTCTACAGTTGTTGGCGAGCTGTGATTGGGGGCCGTACTAACAGAGGATTTTGATTCTAAGAGCTGATCTCTGCACTGCTCTGTTAAGCTTTACCAAAGACATATATATTGCTATAAATAAAAGACAGATAACGCTACCAATACTGTTTGACTTTAGCAAGGCGTTAGACATTATTTGTCCTACTCTACTATCAAGTCCATGAAGTGTATGAGCTTCTCGCGAGGGGTGCTGACGTGAATCTGGGTATATTTGTCTGAGAGAGAGTAACTTGTCATCTCCAACAAGGCAATAAAGCTTCTTGGCTCTTCACCACGCTTGGAGTTCCTCAGAGTTCTGTGTTAGGGCCATTGCTGTTTTGTCTTTACATTAATGTTTTTGATCTTCCCCAGGACTTGGGTATAAGACATATTTTATATGTTGATGAGCTCTAGGTTTACCAGGTTTAGCAGATTTACAATAGTAGGGATAACCCTAAGGAACAATCTAGATATGTAATGGCCGTGGCACGTGCAGTCTCAAGCTGGGTCTGGTTGCGTCCTTGATACTGAACATTTGAAAGACATCTGCGATTATTTGGAACTCGCTGATTTCTTTCTGATTGAGCCGGCTGGCATCAATTCTATTAAATTTGGAGAGGAAATAATCATGTCTTTATCCGAAACTGATTGGTCCACAGTTTATTTAGATGCGTCCCTAGGGCTCAGGATAAGGCAACAACGCTCACAGAATTCCTGTGTATCGTGTGTGATGGGTGTTAAGTGAGACAATAATATCACTCGCTTCAAGTGTCGATTAGTCTATATAGTAGTGGACAGTTGAAGGGAATATTATATCTATCTGCAGATCTACAAGATCTTTCGATTGTATAAGCTAAAGTACCTCGCTAATCTTTTCCCCTCCAGTGCATCCAATCGAGCTATCAGCTGACCCTAAAGAACTTACTGTTTCGTAGATAAACACCGAGACAGGAATCCGATCATTTTCTATTTCAGGTGCTGGTATAAGAAATGTAGCATCCCTTTGTCGCTTAAATGGCCTGGTCAAAGAGCATTTAAGAGAATGGGATATATATAGTTCTAGTCATCCATCCCTGCTAGCAATATTTGTAGATACGCCCTGAGTTCTGTCTTATTTATGTATGCATGTGTATTATTTCTCATTCTTCTTCATTCATTATATTACTCATATTATTTGGGTGATCAGCTCTCTCAATCACAATATAAACGGTATAAGTTAGCATCTATCAGTGAGGGATTGCCTAGGGTGGGCGTCCTCGTCATTTATTTCAGCGCTGAGTTCATCCGATGGCACCGCTGTTGGGCAATATGCACCTTTGAACAACTGCCCGATTTGCCTCATGGAACAAAATAACTGGGTATCCTGGGTACCTATAGTGTCCACAAGACAAAAGCAGTACTATTCTTACCCGCATTTTTCGAACAAGAGGTACGGAACCCAATGGGTGGGTATCGCTTATAACTCTCGGTGCAAACAATTAACGACATTCAGGAAATGCAGTACCTGGACCTAACTTCGGCAGGACCAACGACATAGTTTATTGCGCTAGAACCTTGAGAAAAGCGGCTTTAATCTTTGCTACTAGAGAAAAGAAAGACGCAGTCGGGACTCGGATATTCCAACGCGGAGATAGTTCACCGAGCGGTGTATTTTGGCATCCCTACAGTTTATATTGCAAAAAGTAGCTCTTCACTGATACCAAGGCCTGGAGTACAATTTTGTAAATTGGACTACGTTTGTTAATTCATTTAAGAATCATTTTCTGTAAAAGGGTGCATAATAGAATGCATATAGCAGTGTGAAACAAAATCCATAGACTAATTCATCGGGTAATTCCGCAAAGAAGCCACACGGCCTTCAAAAGGAACCAGGGTTTTCGAACATCAAGGCAATCTAGAATATGGGCACATTATTATTCGTCAGAAAGCATGAGAGCGCCGGTACGCTAGAGCGTGCCACTGCAGAGTCTTTCGTCAGTACATCACTCAAGCGTTTGATACTATGTTGGTGCATTCACCTGTATTTCTTCATTTTAATTATATTATAATAGGTTATGTGGATGCTTAAGTTGGTGATCATATCACCTTTAGGAATTTCTTGGGTGGAATGGGAATGTAACATCGAAGGAAATATTTTATGTATGTACAGATCTATAAAATTCGTCGACTATGTAAACCGGAGTACCTCACCGATCTTTTCTCTTCCGATGAATCCGATCGATTTATCAGGGGTGATTCAAAAGAACTTTCTGTTCCGTGGATTCGCTCCAAGACAGAAATTCGATCATTGTCTACTCAAGGTGCTCATGTGTGGAACAATCTATCATCTTACACAGGGAGTACATCGTCTCTTTGTCATATTTACGGGACTAGTGATGGAGCATTTGAGGGAACGGGACATGATAATAATTTTAGTCATACCTAAACTTTGTTTTATATGTGAGAATGTGTGTATATGATTGGACGTTCACCTTTCACTTTGCTCAACTGCTGTATCTGCGATATTTACATTGACGATCTATGATATTTATATCCGTAATTCAACATGTTATAAATGACCCAATAACGTATTATAACAGCTATATATATGTACATTTTTATATATAGACGAAATAAATAAATACCTATGTATCTATCTATCTCTCTCCTATATATTCCTTATTTATACTCTTCCTCCAATCCGAATATTTTCTCTATTAATAAGATCATTCCCACATGCTGTTGCGAACGAAGGTCATGGTCGGCGACTGTGTTTCCAATCACTCTATATTTGCAATAACCTCGCATTTCTTCTCCTGCATATTTTTCTCCCTGCTACTCCTACTCTTTATCCTTTCTTCTGAACTAATGATATCAGCTTTTTACTTTCTACTTATTAACATTTTTTTCAGGTGCAGCTGTCTTCAAGGATTCTAGATTGCAGGACGTGGCTGGATTTTTTTTAAATTAATTAGATTTTTCTTCATCTACGTACGTATCTCTGTACGTAATAAACATTTCTCCTTTGTAATTTTCCGAATTGATTAATATCAATATGGAGACTATCTCAGATGGAGCCTAATGCGATCGTGGATATGAGAGCTGAGGTCCAAGATGTAGGTCCAAGCTAGTCTGCCAGTCCGGTGGCTGCTTCCTAAATTTTCCTACAGCCCAGTTAATGTTTTGAAAGTGTTTTGTGATAATTATCAAAATATGTAATAAAATAAGGCCGTTTCGATCTAAAATAATAAGATTCATCTTAAAGAACATTATTTACAACTTTATAATAAGATATTTTGTATAAAGCCATTCTAATTTAAGATATGAAAAACTAATTATAATTTAATGAATTCAGAGGAACTAGATACATAGAAATTTAATAAGTTTAATGTATGATGGTAATTTACAAACCTTTTATATTTGATTGAAACATCTGCAGAAAAATTCCATTTGGAGCCATTTGATGAAGTACGCATCGTAAAAATTGATGTGCAACACTTACAGCACTACCGGGCAAAAATATACTAGCTTCGTTTTGCCACGAATATATAACTTTTAATGATATACTAAAAAACATAGAGTTTGTGAGATCTTATATGATTAGTAATTTATAAAAATTAATTTGTGAAAGATGATGTGTAATATAAAATTTTCTACAAGAATTTTTTAGAATATTATAAGATCACTCTTTGGGCTAAATTTTTCGGAAATTAGTCGATCTCGAGGGCTCTACGACACCAACGAAATGGGCTAAGCAACGGTTAGCGGAGAATCGTCGATTACCGGCGATTAGTTGTATCATCTGAGGTGCTCGAACTACTACTTTCGTAAAAGATTACTTTTTTGTCACTCGAGATGTCAAGTGAAGCGGTAATTAGTACCAGCAAGCCATGCTCGCGGTAACTTGACAGAACGAAAGAATTTGAAAGGCTTCGTGTCATCAAGTCAATCAACGACCAACAACATTAATTATTAGTTGTTCCGAATGTAAGTAGAAGATTAAAACAAAGATTTTGAATATTATGAATATAATGAATTTTAATGAAATTGAATTGAAAGTTCTAATTTCGAGATAAAAGCAATTAAAATTCTTTAGAAAATTACTGGAGAAGTTAGAAAGATTTCGTATTATAATTTAGCATCACGAGGTCTACCCATTCGTTCCATTCTTCATCTTCACATGGATATTCTTCTGAAAGTTCATTTCACACGAGATGTAACGTTTGAAGGGAATCAGAAAGTGAAAGTAGAAGTATCTTCTTAAATTCTATTATTTAACCTTAGATGATTTGGTTACTCGTGGAGTTATATGACTCTAAAGAACTATGGGCGATTCAATTCGTGTCGGTACGTAATAAGTTAAATTCTGCCTATTTTAGCCATAATTTTGCAAATGTGCGATTTGTTTATTTAGTGATAATATTTTGTTTCTTTTATAACTAACAGATTTTCCTAATTACTATTCATTTATTGAGTTTTACTTAATGCATGTACTTATAACAATGCGATATATCATCCCACTTGTAGTTTACATACATAGATAGATCTGATTTATAGATTTTTTACTATGTCGCGCACGGAGTGTTTGGTCGCAGACGGCACGCGGCGCCAAAGAGTCAACAGAATAAAAACAGCGCTAGTTGCGTATCTACGCGCTGTCAATATAATTGGGACGCCACTCGCCATCGTGAGCGGATATTTACCTTAGAGAAATACCATCGTACATACAAATTAGAAATAAAGCAGGGATATGTCTTATAAATCAGTGGACCTTCATTTGTTATTTCTCCTTCTCCCTTAGTGACGAAGCCCTCGGGTAGCCTGACATACGGCTGGCCGTGTAGGTAAACAAGGATCCGAGGCTCCGTCGGCGCGGCGGACGGAGATCACCAAGTCGTCGATGCGAAAACAAAGTGTCGATCGCCAGGTGATCACCAGCCGCAAAATAACGGATAATCATCACGTGGTTCCGAACGTCATCCAGGGGCCAACGGCGAGACGTCAAGGAGACCGATGCGTGCCCGACCCGGACAGAACCGGGTATCCGAAGTAAAAGCCAGCAGGCCTCACCGTCAGATAGGAGTGGGGGCGACACGCGCAAGAGAGCGCGAGCGCGACGCGGAGCGCAGCGTTCACAGTGCGACAACGACCCCCTCGACATCCCGGGGGCCGCGAGAGCAACGGCTCTTCGAGCGGAGCTCTCCTTTCGGTTCTTCCTCCGATTCAAGTTGCTGAGACAACCTGGATAGAAGATCGATTCTGCTTCTGTCCAGAATCCACTAGGTTGCATTTCTCCCAGGGCGTTGTCGTGCTAAGGACGAGACTCATTTCTAGCTCATGTGCTCAGGCGTAGGCTATAAACGAGACATTAGATCGGTTAAGTTAGACTAAACTTGTCGAAGGTGTGACCTTCGTAACAAGAGACAGACGTCACAATTGAGAGTTGTCTATCCCTCCGCGATCGTAGTCCGCGTCGACCTCCGCGAAGCTAGCCGTTCGGGGCTGGGTCCCCTCCGGGACGACCACGAACCTGTGTGACAGGCAGGCGACTATGACCGGAGATTAGCGGGTGCTCCGAGTTCCTCCGAGGCACATCGGCCTCCGAGCGGAAGCACCACGTCACAAATGGCGACCATGACACGACGCCGGCGCGCGGCCCTCCCCAACACCATCCAGGGATCAAAAGAAAAGCGCCAAGGCAACCGCTGCGTGCGCCGCCTGACGGAGCCGGGTATCCGAAGTAAAAGCCAGCTAGCCTCACCGCCAGGTGGGAGTGGGGGCGACGCGCGTAAGAGAGAGAGAAAGAACGCGAGCGTGACGCGGATAGCGGTGCGATGACGGCCCCCTCGACATCCCGGGGGCGGTAGCGAGAACAGTTACTATCCGGGTGGAGCCGGCTGACAGCCAAGGATCCTAGCGGTCCTAGCTGCGCCACCTAGCTCATCGGCCGACTCCGGTGATCCGCCCGGGTCGAGGCGAGGACCCCAAGTGCGGCACGGTGAACGCCTCCACGGACGTCTTCTCCGCTGTCTGTAGTGAGGCGTTGCGTGCCTATTGGGAGGCACTTAAGCCTAGGAGCGCAAGCACCACGTCATACCTTGAAAATACATACTTACATTCAAAAGCAGTCCAGAGAATTTCGTACCGGTGCCTTCCCGCCGAGGCCTGTTGGACCTTCCTAGGAGAATAGAGTCTATATTGGCTAGTTAGGGGCTGCCGCTTGACGCGCTTTTACAAATAAATTCAGCCAGCACGCCATTGTGCGACCGTCGCGAATCGGGCCTCTTCTGTTCAGCAGGAAAGTGAGGCTTTATAAACTTTAATCACCTGTTCAGTAGCGTATATCTATTCGTCATTTTAATTATTTATTTTTGTACTACGTATTCGGTTACATGCTTTGTCTATTATGTAGATACGGGATAGACCACGGGATAACTGAGGCAATTTTGAACTTTTTTCTTGTCGATTTGCGAAACTGTTAAATGGACCCCTGCGAAAATAGAAGTGTTTAAAAAATGGAAAAAATTCAGCCCCCGCGACTGAAAACCACGGCCTCCTTACCGCAACGCAATTAATAAGAATAGGGGAAACAGTAAATGGGAGAGAGTAGGGCGGGGTTATCGGGATCGCAAGGTAAGCATCGGACCTGGCTCCGCACTCCTAGGCCGTGTGCCATCGATCGGGGTAAGTGGTACTTAGAAGGAGTAATGTCTAGTGAGTATAACGAGTGGAGTAAGACTTCCCATTTGTAGATTTCCAAATATGTCCTGACGGGTTTCGCGACATGTAGCCCAGCATGGTCTTGTTGTAAAATAACTTTATCATGTATTTCTCAATACTCTGACAAATGCTTGGTTCAAACACAACAGTTGCATTCGAAGAACTGTCTCACCTTAAGCGTTTGAGAGTAATTGATAAGCCTCAGCCGCAGTTTTCTTTAAATGAACTAAGGAGATCAAAACTTACAGCAAATGCGGTGAATTTGACTTGAAACTGACATCTTCGATCAAGAATACACTTCTGATGCATACACATATTGACTAATCTAGTGCTGTCAATATGTTGACAGATATCCATCCTTACTGTATGAAATTTGTATCCTTTCTATTTAAATTTGCACCTAATGTACATGTCAAATTTTTCAAGCAACCGTTATATTACAGTTTAAGAAGTCAAAATTTATATAAAATACCTACACCCTCATTTTTATTTTTACCTAATCAGAAACTTAAGTCAAAACTTGTTCTAATGTTTTTGAATTAGCCAATGTAGTTCCTTTAAAGTTGTTATGCACGAAAATGAATAGAGAGTTCGAAGCGAGAATTTAAAAAATTTTTTTTTCTAAAAATACCACCGCGTTGCATCTCAACGATACTCTGCATGTCAGTTAGCTTTAATAGAGTAATAGAGTCGAAAGGAGTTGGATAATAGATCGATTTGTTCATGCTTATAAATAAAAAGCTAAAATACATGCAGAAATAAACGGAATTGCTGTAGAGCCATCCAGTAAATTGAAACGGTCGTGGTGAGGAGGCGACATAGTGTCTTGTGACGTGTCAACGTTGACAGATACCGCTAAGTCATGAGGTCAGCTACTAGAAGCCGTAGAGATGATAATCAAAACGTGAAGCTTAGCGACAAGAGTAATTGTGAGAACCGGAAGAGAGCAGATGACTATCAAATAGCGATCATCCAGGCACTTGGTCGCGCTATCCTCTAAATCATCGAGCTGACGAAATCTGCTCACCGACCACCTACCAGCCGACAAGCCCAGCCGCCCTCTTCGCGGCTGAGCTCTACTAACACCGACAAAAAGGTCATCTGCGATGAGTGAACAAGAGTGGGGAATCCTCCTCTTACGCGAAAAGCTCGGATGGAAACACGAAAGTCATTTTAGAGGCGAACTAGGTCCAACTGTTGATGGTCCCAGAACTCGCTAGAATCGTTCGAGTGTGGATAATACGAAACAGCATAATTCTTCGCGGATATTTATGGTGTGAAGGGGATAGACACAACGCGACGTTAGTCGATCCGTAGCATATAAACATTATACTTTTAATTAGTTGCTAGGGATAAATCTTGCATATTTTTATTAAAAGTTGGTATTGCGAAATTTTTATTTCCCTGCCCTTTTTCGCCAATTTGAGAAGAGTGAAAACTTGTACCAGTATCTTCAGGAGCAGCCAGGATAGCTCCTAGATTTCCAAATGAGATATTAATTTAGCGAGTACGCCGCTTATGCAACTTTTGCAAGGTGGAAGAGCCCCATTCCAGAAGTAAAACAAACGATGTTACCTTTGCTTAGAGTGTACGGCAGGCACACATAAAGCTTTCAAGATTATTCTACAGTAGGGCAATATATTTGTTAACGTTAATTTATATATTGAATGCTTTCTTCCTTTACTAAAAAGCAATGTTATAATTGATATATTAAATCTATCTTACCTGCTAACAGTATTCAGTATTTCAGGTAAAAGAGACGCTGCTAAGCAAGGTTTCCTGTGAATAAATGTCCCAAGAATAGTGATGCATAATCCTATTTCTTCATCAGTATATTCTTCTTTAAGTACACCACATTCTGAGCATCTATTACATAATAATTAAATACAACTTTATTAGATCACATTCCAAATAACTACAGATAGTATAGATACATTTATGTATATGTGTATGTGTATATATATTAATGTATGAATATATATTGTGAGAGATACCCGGCGTTGCACCAAGATAGTCGCCATACCCGCAGCTCCACCGCGATATCCGTCGAGTTCTGGTATGTGTGTAAAACAATGCGGGACCCGAGGATGCAGTATCATGCCCCATTAGGAGCTTATCCCGTTAAATTCCCGAAGGGTGAAGCCAAATGGGACGGACGTCTACGTCTGGGTGCGCGGCTGTACAGAGATACCGCCGAGAGTCTACTGGCCAGTAAGCCAGTATGCCCTCTTACCCAACCCGCGAAATAAATAGGTCGAGATCGTTCCGTTTCAGCAGCATATCGCAGGCGTTGATTCGGTTCAGAAGGTTTTTTTGCGTCAAATCATGCGGCACCCAAACACCAAGCTTTTTTTGTATCCAGCCTTCTGCAAATAGTTTAAAATGGTTTGGTGACTAACTCCCATCTCCTGGGCGATGTCACGAGATGCCATATGCCGGTCTAACTAGATTTTTTCCATGATTTGATCGGTATTTATCGTCACAGGTCTTCAGCCGGCTGGCTTATGCATGGTGTTGTTTTCACAACCGTTTCGAACCCGTTTCGAAACCATTCCTCCGCGGTTCGAAGTGATAGAGTTCCATCCCCCAAAACACCATTAATCTCACGAAACGTTTCTCTAGCGGATTTGCCTTTAACGAAGGAAAACTTTAAAATAGTGCGAATTTCGGCGTTAATGAACTCCATGTTTACATGTCTATAACTGTTGAATGCAATATCCAAACTAATTATGCATAGCATCCTTTTGTAGGTTATGTCAATACCTTTCAAATGATGTATAGTATTGCCAGATACGAGTTCTGTAGCGCTTTGTACATAGCCACGAAATTCAAAAGACAAAAATCCGGAAGGGAGATATTTGCCCACCTAATATTTTTGTAATTTTAATATTTAATAATATAATAAATATATTTCAATATTTTCTGACTTTTGGCCATCTCTTTGGCGAAGTCTTTTAGGTTATTCGCGACCATGAATGTAGCGACACCGTATACGGTCCGAGCATCGCCGAGATGTCGATCTCCGACTACTGGTTTTCAAATACTCAACTAAGACGACGGCAAAAATGCGGGTTATCATCAACCGGAACGGCTCCTCGGGAGGTCTCAATTGCTGCTGAAATCTTAGCTCTCAGTAAGCCAGCAACGGCAGCGGAAATGGGATCGGGAGATGGGTTGGACCATCCCTGAGACCCAGGTAGGCAGCTGCCTTTGTATCTTGCGAATGCGGCCAGAAGCGACAGCGGAACCCGCGATACCAAGTGTTCCAATTATGCTCTTGTTACTTTGTTAACTCTTCGGGGCCTTCCGGTCAAGCAGGGAGTTTCGTGCATCGCATCGCAATCGTCGTGGAGACAGAGACTAAAAATAATCAAAATGCATGGGCGGAGCGTTTCTTTTATACAATGGCCCCTGCATGAAAGCTGTAGGTGGGAATGAGTTTTAGTTTTCCTAACTTCGTGACATGGGCTTTTAATTTCGATTTCAGGTGATATAATCTTAGGTACGATTTAATGTTTCTGGGCTTGCTCTATATATCGAAACTAGCTCCAACAGGATAGGAATAATTAATCTGTTCGAGTAATTCGGTTTCAGATGGAATATCTAATTTAGTTTGACAACTACATCAACGTCATCATTACTTGACTCAGGTAATGAGTATATAGAGAAGCTTGATTTTCAACTTCTTCTGCTTCTGAAAATGAAGAAAAATCTGTAGTGATTTCTAGATCGTTTCTTACTTCATTCTCCGTGCCAACAATTCAGATAGAGTTACTATCACGTGAGTTAGTCGAATTGGTTGCTTGTATTCATTGGCATCTGAATTTTCCTTCTTGGTTAATAGTCTGATCTGAAAGATAACCGAAGGGTAGGCCACTTGGGTTTTCTTCCGCTGCTAAATTCAAGACTGTAAATTGTTCAGATTCTATACTGCATTGTGTGAATAGGAAGGTTGTCCCATTTATTTCGGTCGATTGGGTTTGGAAATTTACATCTGCATTATTTTGGGAAAGCAAATCAGACCCAATTAAACCATAGCAGGGCAGCTTGAAGTTATTTTGTACTAACGAAAATTTCGCTGGGACATAAAAAAGTTCGAATTCTGTTTGGTCAATCTTATTTTTAGTTGTGAGGTACTTTTGTTAAATGATGCTGACCTCTGAGCTTATATCTTGTACTAATTTTTTCGGTTCGAGGAGTAGTGGTTTTATGGATTGAATAAAGAGAACTAGAGATTTTCTTCTAGTTTAATCTAATGGAATTAATTTTGCGAGGACAGTGTTCACGTCTCAGGCTGAGTGCTGTGTTGCGGTTGCCTTGCTCCTTGCACTGGAAGCATGGAAGCGTGAGTTCTTCGTAAGAGCTTCCGCTATTTTCCTCTGTGATTCTCTAGGATTTCTTGATCGTATGAGCAAACCTTTCCTCTTTCCTTTGAACTTCTGAATAAGTGGTTTATAAGATGCGTGGTATTCTAGAAAAAGGGTTGTATTCTTCGATTTCTACTTTCCGTTCATCGTAATCCCTCGCTTGTTTGTGTGTAATTCTTTTGTTACTCGTATCATATGGTATTGTTTAGTATAAATATTGTATATATATGTTCAATTATCCGAATATAAACATGTGAATCCTTAATGTTTTCCAAGGATATGAGATAAAATTGATATTCAAACTAAAGGAAAGCACTCTTTATAAAAATATATTTATTTTGTTTTCTATGGATTTTCAAAATAGTGTTAGTGCTTGATATGGTTATTATTTATGCAGTTTCATTATATTAATCGATTACTCTTCCTTACAGTAATGCACAATATTTGACTTTGATTTATATTTGGATTCTATTTCTTTATTGATTCAACAATGCTAATTAATATTTGTTTATTAAATTATTATATTAAGACTAGGCTTTAATGCTTAATATTTGTTTATTTTGATTAAATAGTAGGATTTATTAAATGCATACAAGTTTGTTGAATTTAAGGCTATGAACAAACTTACAGGAAGTACGCCAAATCCAAAACCTAACATTTGCGCCGAGAACATGACCAAGGTAGTGAACTTCACGTTTGAGGAATTCGCACTTGTTCACTTGAAACTTAAGTCCAGCTTCCCTTAATCGATTGGCTAAGAGTTCAAACTATTTGTTCTGTTTTTCTAAGGTGTTAGTATAAAGCACGATGTCATCAAAGTAGCCGAACACACTGGTGCCCTGAAAACCTACGAATACATCGTTCATTAATTTTTGGAAGGTTGCAGGGACATTCTTCGGGCCAAACGGCAGGCGAGAGAATTCAGAATGGCCGAATGAAGTACTAAAGACTGTTTTATGACTGTCTCTGGAATCCATTCGGATTTGATGAAATCCGGAAGCCAAATCTAGAACGGAATAATACTTGGCTCCACCTACTTGGTCGGAAATTTCGGTAGCGGGATTAGTGGTGCGATGGAGCAAGCTCAAGGGGACAAACAACAAATACCAACGAACAATATTGCCCTATTAATAAAACAAAGTTGTGGTTAGTCAGTTAGCAGAGTTAAAGGATATAGAAGAAGCACAGAATAAATTTACAGCAGAAGATTTGGGTTAAATATAGAAATGAAAGGGGCAGATTCAATTTTGTACTATTCAAATGTAGCTTTATTTAAGATGAGTGACGTCAAATAGTGATAAGGAAAAGAACAACTTGTATAAATAATTAAAACGAAGTTGTAGTTAATCATGAAAGAAATCAAGTAAAAGGATGCAATTTGATTTTAATACCGATTAATAATAAATATTTAATATAACTAAAGTGAAAAAGATCTAAGGTTCTTAATAGTTATTTAATGTAGGTTTCTTTATTTAAACTTGAATGTCAAGTGAATGTTGAATAAAAGATCAAACTTCACAACTGGCTAAATAGATTTAGACAACAGCCAATTGTAAGCATTTTTATAGAAAACAAAATATTTAACAAACTATGCCAACTATGAGTGTCCTTACAGAAAAAATATTTTAGTTTTTTAAACAAATACTGAATACATCAGCGACGGATCAGGATTCACAACTGGTTAGATGGATTTAGACAAAAATATGCAAGTTGTGAGAGTCCTTACAGAAATAATTTCTTTTTAAACAAATGCTGAATAAATCAACGATGGATCAGGATTCATAGTTGGCTAGGCGAATTTAGAAAAAAAAATATGCCAACTATGAGGCTCCCTACAGAAAAAATATTTAAGTTTTTCAAACAAATACTGAATATATCAGTGACGGGTTAGGATTTACAACTGGCTAGACGGATTTAGACAAAAATATGCAAGTTGTGAGGGTCCCAACAGAAATCATTTCTTTTAAACAAATGCTAAATAAATCAACGACGGATTAGGATTCACAACTGGCTGGACAGATTTAGACAAATTATGCGAGTTGCAAGTGTCCGTACAGAAATAAATTTTTTTTGGCATTAAGTATTAGGGAAGAGCAGAGAAATGAAAACCAAAAAGAGGAAGAGGAAACGGCCCAATATCCCGGACGAGCCCCTAAAATTTGTTATGTGATGTCCGGCTAGAGGCCGAAAGATCACACATGCAGCTTTCGTTGCTGACAAATTATTCCTTTTTGCCTACGCTCGAGCGCTCTCGATGAGTCCAGGTGTGAATGTGTTTGCAGAGATGACGCATCGATGCCGATTTTCGAAGAATTCAAGCGGAGAGAGAGATCGGAAGATCGAGGACGTCCACTTGGCTGTATATCATTTATATATTATAACATTACTAACGCGCTTAACTTATATGTTATTATTAGTTATTACTATTTTTGTTCGCTTGTTATCATTTGTTTATTATTTGTATTTATTAATATTGTTCCTTGTTCGCGATCATTATGATTTACGCTATTTAGATTGCTTACAGTATATGTTATTTCATCGCTCTTAATTATTAAATGTGCTTAATATTATTTAAAGTAATTATTTTATTATAATATGTGTTATTTCATTATGTTATTCGCTTTATCGTTATTTAGTTTATTATATTTGTTTTGTTATTATTTTACATTATGTTTATTATTTATAATGTATACTTGTTTAGATCGTTTTTTATTTATTGAGTGTTTGGTACATTATTTATTCGCCATTATTTGCTTATTGTTATATGTATTGTTAAATTTATTTTATCAGTTGGAGTTAATTCTCGAATCGTGAGAACGTCCGCTTTCTTATATCTATTGTCGATAGGGGGTGTTTTTCCGACGAGCGAAAGCGCAGCTGCGGAATTCGGGCATTTTATGATAGGGACCGTCCGCCGTATCGGTTGGACCTTCTTAATTTGTGGCCGGCGCGTCTCCGCTCGGTCTTCCTAATCCTTTTATGGTCCCGCTTTCTGAAATATCAGTCGGCTTGTCGGTCCTTTCGGGCTCGAGAAAGCGGGACAGAAATATGACTAATCACTCATTGAGAAGATCTCGAATGAGGGGTCGGAGGATTAACGCGTGAACAATTTACGGAGGATAGCTGCATTATTTACTTTAATTTGGGGAAGGAAGAATTCGGGAGGACGCGCGCTTGCCATGCGTGCGGATGTTACAATATTCTGTTTCTTGATAGTCTATAGTCTCTCCTTTTGTAAGTGCTTTCGTGAATGGTTTTCTTATTTTTGCATACTCTTTTATAAATTTTTTATAGTAACCGCTGCTTAATCCTAAAAATGATTTTATTTCCCCTTTTGCGATTTCGGAATTGGATATTTTATTATGGCTTCGATTTTATCCGGGTTTGGTTTGATTCCTTCCAGTGTTATAATGTGGCCTAAAACATGTACTTTTTTCCTCAAAAATTCTCTATTATCCGGTTGTACTTTTAAATCGTAAGTCCTCAATTCATTGAAAATAAGTGTTAAATGCTATAAATTATGATTTTGAAAATATTATAATATCGTCCATATAAACAAAGCAAAACCTATGTAAATATTTCCTTAAAATTTTATCCATAATTCGTTGAAATGCAGCCGGCGCATTTTTTAAACCAAACGGTATACGAACATATACGTAATGTCCGTTTTCGACTGTAAATGCTGTTTTTCCTATAGATTCTTTATCTAATCGTATTTGGTGAAAACCTTGTACAAACTCTAAGGTACTAAAATAGGTGTAAAAAATAATTATATTATTAATAACTAAATTATCTAAAATTTCTTCCATTCTTGGAACCATTTTTTTATCTTCAATTATTCTATCGTTAAGTTTTCGGTAATCTATTACCATCGTCTACTTCTTCTTTCCACTAGCATCTTTCTTTTTTGGCACAAAACAGGATCCAAACAGGTGACGAATAGGGTGAATTACTTGATCGAATATATCATGGTTTAATAATTTTCTTACTTACACCTATATTATTTCCTTTAAAGGATATGGATATCTGTAGCTTTTGACATAAATAGGATGATTATATTTTGTTCTTATATTATGCGAAACTCCATTGATTGTTGATAATTTCTCTCCTTCATTATAAAAGCAATTTTTGTACTAATGGCAGAACGATATAATTTTTTCTTTTTCTTCTTTGTCCATATGATCTGTTCTTATTTATCCTTGTATTTCTTCATGATAGTTCACCTTCGTTTTTGAAAATTCTTCTGGTACGTTTCTTAAATAATTTATTTCAAATTTCGGAATACTAAATATTCGATCAGGATAATTAATATTTGCTCCGATTAAACAATCATAGGTTAAATACCAGGGCAATATTAGAAATGTAATTGGCGTATTTTCCCCAAATTCGCGTAAAATTGGAAAAGTAGAGCGGATTACCTTCTGTTATAGTACAGATGTAACATCGAACTTGTGTGGAAAAATATAACTTGAAAATAATTTGTAAGCTATTTCCGGATTGATAATAGACGACGATGCTCTCGATGACCTTTATTAAAATCTTTACAACTTGAACGCCCGATAGAGACTGACTCGTTGATGTTGCAACTATTCCTAGGTAGGCATGATGTTCTTATCATCAAAGGTGTCATACTGCTAAAATCCTCGGAGAGTAAGCCCAGCAAAGATAGAGCAGGAATCGGAATCGATGCATTCTTAGGACAGTCATATAATTCTCCCGAGCAAGACTCGTACCGTCCCCCAACACTCTGCAGCCCGGGCAGATTATGTAGAGCTGTCGAATAAGAGAGGCATATTGAGATATACTAGGTCGTTTCTCCAAACCCTCTGAACAATCTACAGGATTGCTTGAGTCAAGAAACTGAACCGTAAAGTCAAAACGAGAAGACTTAAGTGTAGGCGAAAGTGAGACGGAAGTGTACACATTGCGACAAAGCATATCCGTAGCATAGAAAATAATTATAAAAAGGATTGGAGAGACGTAACCTCTCACATTAAGTAAATTAATTGAGGAATGTATCATCTTTCTCCCTATACTTTCCTCTTGATTGTAAAATAACACAGCTTATACCTTTACGCTGAGGCCAGCGGAACCTCCCTAGATTGAAAAGTGTACAAAAGCAGCTTGCGTTACTAATTTATGTAAAACCCAACATCACAAATAAAGTCAGCAAGTGTGCCTTCAGTGATTCCATTTGACAATAAAACTGGCAAAAATACGACTTCCCTCGAGATTTCGATCGAATTAAAAAATTCAAAAAATAAAACAGGTAAGCGAAACTAACTGGTTGTAGTTTTTGATTTGAGTCGTAAACTGAGAATCTTGTAAGTGTTTTTCATGTATTTTTGTAGTTTGTTCCATAGATGAGCACCTTCAACAGAGAAAGATCTAATTCTCGTCTCAGTGCGCCCCGCAGAGATGAAAAATTACGTTCTTCCAGACAGATATGCCAAGATGCACGTCAGCCCTGAGAAATCTACCACCCTTTCTGCATCCTGCAGCCTTATCTTTATTTTACTCACTCGCACTCCCGTCGACCGGCGATGGATCATTCGTCCGATCCAGTCATTTATAATCGACCCTTTTTCCACAAATAGAACGTCCATCCTCGCAACCTCGAGCTAATTCTGCTGATAATTCAGACGTAACAAAATGGCTACGGTGTAAAGAATTTCTGGCCACAGAACGCCCCCTTGAAGCTCCCGATGAGTACATGCTCACGAATAAATTTCTAATCTCCTTCTCAGTGGCTACAGCATGAGCCATATTACCCTCTCTGCATCTAATAAAAAATTTACCGCGTCGATGCCAAACCTACTTAAAGCCGAGATCGTGCGCAGTATCTTTGCACTGCTTGAACGCACCATATTGACCTCGGCTTAACCACATATTTATAAAATTAATACATTGTCTAGCATTAAATTTCACCGTATGTGCACGGGAAAATACAACATCTTGAGTGGAGAACGCCGTGAAAACCTGCCTTGCCTATAAGACGAAATTAGCAGCTTTGCTTGTACGCAGCTGCATCTTTATTGATGGTATAGCCAGTTGGAGTTTTTCACCTATGTTTTGTCTGGGCGCGTATTAGGTGGAAGATTTCACGCCACGCACTCGCACTGACGAGACACATGCCGCACATACTCACTTACCTGTGTACGCACTATTTGGGAAAGCCGTCGTCCGGGCTCGAAAATATTAATAATTCGGATGAGGATTCCTTGGCTCCTAGCAGAGATGAATAGAGAGATAGTCGGTGCTATACGCCCAAACCGCGCCAAATTCGATGCGCCGTAGCAATACGCACCCTCGCGGAGAAAATTATAATCTGTCGCACTTGAGGGGAAATGAGGGGAAATAAGGGAGAGGGAAGAAGTAAGCGCGAGCCACGAGTCGTGTCCATGTGACCGGCCGCAGGTATGTGTTGGTGCGCCCGATTGTGGCCGAAGCTGGCTCGACTCTGATCGGTGGGGGATGGAGCGCGAATGACGAGCCACGTCCATGTACCCGGCACTCTTTATATGTGCGACTGTGTATGACTGGATCGTTAGTATGTGTCCATGACTCGCGGCCGCATCGGAGGAGCCAGCGCGAGCAACGAGTCAAGTCAAGCCCAGTCGAATCCACGTGGCCAGCACTGTTTCTGTGTGCGTATGTCCATAACTCGGTAGCTAGCTTGTGTCAGTTCGTCGGATTTTCGGCGGATCTGCTTGCGGCTGCTTTTCTGTTGTTCGGCCTCACCTCGGACCTCAAGCGTGAAAATGATAGCAAACGTTTTGCAATGCAGGCAAGATTTATGTCTCGATTTATGCATATTTACAAACAAAAGTAAAGATAATTTAAAATCAATAATATTAATATAATTTTGACGATTACGTACAATAAATCAACTTTATTTGCATAAGAGTTACAAATCATATATATGCACACGAAAGAGCATAAGCTAGAAGCTTGTGTATATAATTTATTTAATAATTTTTTAGCGTATTTTTTTAAAAACCATGTTATATATAATTGTCTCTAAAAACGGGATACGATTATAAACTTTTGTGTAAAAGACTTCTTCATTTGACAAATAACAAATTACTCGATAGTCGTTTAGAATTTTTACGACTTTATCTGATTAATTGCAAAAAGCATTCAAAATAGAATCGAAATGCAATTCTTCAGATAGAAAAAAATGTAGCTATGTACTTTCGTGATCTCAACTGTATGCATCAATGTCAATTGAGTAGAGCCGAGAATCAAGACTTGTATCTCACTATTCTACACCCATTGATATTTGATTTTAAAACACACAAATATTAATTTTCTTCAATACCTCAATCTTGCCAGTTGATAGTCAAGTTATCATGTTATCATATGCTTTTCTGTGTTGCAGTAATACAATTTCACAATAATTAATTCAATAATATAATAACAAGCAGAACTACTGGTTAAATCTTGTTGTTTATTGTTATCTATTTATTAGTCGTTTACTATCTTTATTACTATCTTTTATAAATTTAACGCACAGTTACAACAATATGAGCAACATTGCGGATGATCTAATCTTCTGTGTTACATGCAACAAACCCCCTGCGCCTGAATCTAAACTCCATGATTGTAGTCACTGTACTAAATCTTATCATGCTGGCTGTATTGCATTTAAAACTATTATGGAGGATGGCAAAAAAATAAAAGTATGCAATGTGTGTATATTTTTAGCAAACGCGACATCTTAAACTTTATCTTCCTAGATTGCTGCTTATAGTTAACGCTTGACAATATTGAGCAAAAGTTTAAAGACCTTAATGAAAATCACACAGCACATTCTCGTCAAATTAAAATTATAGTGACCTGTTTCGGCTCCTACCAAAATCGTTTTGAAGCTTCTGAACAAATTTCCTCCTCTGCTAATCATAAATTTGATTCACTTAAGAACGAAGTTAGTTCACTGAAGAATGAGCTTCTTTCCCTTAAAACTGCATCTGATGAGTGGGTATGATGAGTGATGATGATCTCTACATTACTGACCCTGAGGATACGGTACTAGACTTTAGGAAGTCTGGTACTCCGTCTGTGACGAGGCATGACTATATCATGGCCACGCTTGCCATCTGCACCTCAAACATACAGGATAGTAGTAGACCTCGATGTAAATTCTGTAGTTTCCTTATTAAGTGGATTTCTATCGGATGCTTTAAATAAGTTTGTCCCCTTAAAGTCCCTTACATACTCTAAAAATAAGCGAAAACCCCCTTGATTCATGCATTATCTTTACAATCTTATTTATCAAAGAAACTAATTGTACCGTAGATATAGATGATCGAAACTCCCTTCCGATTTACTATTTTACAGACAAGCCTGTGATCATGCTCACAGGAAAATCGAAGAGACCAAGTTGATATTCTATCAAAACAGACTAAGTCGGATTACTGACACCCAGATTCTATGGAGAGAATTTCAAAAACTTGGATTAACTAAGAAAACATTTGATCCTCAATGCCCAGTAACTCTGGAAGAGCTTAACTCGTACTTTGCAGAGGTTGACACTGACTTGCATGCCCATTCTATTACTAACCTTATAGAATTATTACCTGGAAGGTCTTCTTCCAGGTATAGTGCACAGACAAATCATTAAATTTATGGAACCCTCAAACCTACTTGATGACAGGCAGTCTGGTTTCAAGCAGTGTTATAGTACTGAAATGGTTTTGATAAACTTTTAGATGATGCTAGACTTGATATTGACTATTTGATTTATTTAAGGCATTTGGCAAATTGTTCTATTTCACCTTTAATTCGCACAAACCAAGGTGTACCACAGCGCTCTGTTCTTGATCCATTGCACCTCCATATACATAAACGATCTGTCTCAATCCATCGGCAGGTCTTAATCATTTATTATATATGCAGACGACCTTCAACTTACACTCAATGCCATTTGGAAGATTTCCAACGTACCAGTTCTTTTGTTAAAACAAGCGGAAAATGCATTTCACTGGGTATCGACAAATCATCTTAACTTTAACATTTCCAAAACTAAGGTTATTGTACTTGGCTCGTCTTTTTTCATTAACAAACTTTTTAATATGCCTCAAGCCGATCTCAATATTAAGGGTACTCCTGTTCCATGGCAGTCGTCAGTAAAAAGCCGTGGTATTATTATAGATTCCAAGTTGTCTTGGAAAGAACAAATTAAATATGTAGTTAGTAGAACAAACAGTCTGATATATCGACTAAACTTTTTCAGAAGTAGTACATCATTACAACTTCGCAAACATCTGGTAAAAATGCTACTTTTTGCGCTTTTAGATTACTGTTCTATGGTTCTTACGGATCTATTCGGCGAACTTAATACTAAGCTAGATTAAATCCTCAATACAGGTATTAGATACATCTATGGTGTAAGAAGGGACGCCCATATAACCCCTTACCGACTCGAGCTGGGCTGGCTAAAGGCGGAGCCTCATAGGCAATACTTTGATTTGTATATACTTTATAGAATACTAAAGTATAAATGTCCTCATTACGTTCCGTTATTTTTTTCGGAACATGTTACCCAGTGACCGGTGTGGGGTGATATGACTCCTATTACTATTCCCAAATTCAAAACTGAGGCCCTATGTCGCTCTTTTCATGTCCTCATAGCATATTTATGGAATTCTCTTCAGTTTTCACTTAACATAAATTCTCTTATCACTTTCAACTGCTCAAATTTCTTACATCTGCTCAACCAGTCACGCATCCAACACTAATTTTACTACTATTACTTTTTTGCTTTTTCACATCCTTAATGCGAATATACTGTGAATATAGTACTAATCGTTGTTACTACATACATTTTATCATTTTGTATTATATTATTCTTTATTATAAGATTTGATTATAAGATATTTGCTATTATATTATATTATACAATATATATTCATGGCACAAAGTATTGTGCCTAAATAAATTTTTTCTAATTTTATTTCTAATTCTAATTCTCTTTCTCGTGATTACACATCATATCCGAAGCACTGAAGATGCGATCGGACTGCTCGATATCCACAATCGATCTTTTTGTTGATGACATTAATAATACCTTAATTCGAAATTGTAATACCAAAACCAATACCAGTCCAAACAATAATAGTAATTACGTTAAAAAACATTTAAACGAGCAAAAGTAAATAAATCAACAATAATAATAAACACAACAGAAAACATATCAATAACAATAGAAACAGCAATAGAAACAGCAATATTCATTTAATAAATTAGCTCTCGAGGTTCTTGGATATATTTCGAGCAATGATCAGGATAATGTGAGGGAGGTCTCGGCAGTGGGTGACGGGGTTTAGCTCGTTATCACCGAGGTGGTCGACTGTGCTAGCATGGGAGTCTCGCCCGCTGATATTGAGCTTGATGTGATCACGTCTGTACTCCCCTTCTTCGTACCTGATGACCTAGTCTCCGCGGTGCAACTCGAGCGCGTATGGTGAGTTCATATGAAGGAGTTGGTGAAAAACTCCAACCGATAATCCCATCAATTAGGGACCATCTTAGAACAATTGAAGCTGCAAATCTTGTCTTAGGAACAAAACAGTCCTGTACTGCCTGTTTTGTTTTTATTACGCATGCGGCGACATCTGATGCCAGTGAATGTATTATTTTTATAAATAATTACATTTATAAGTAAATACATTCATTTCACTCGTTGTATAATATGTAAGTCTGTATGAGTGTCAACTGATTAACAAAATAATGAAAACTGTGAGAGATGTGACTTATTTGTAGAATTTTATGTATCTATTATTTATGTATTTATTGCTAGATATTAAGCTACATCTATGATATTCTCGAATATACAATAGAATTTTGTGACGGGCGGACTTTGCGCGCGCGGGCAAGGAATCAGCTGGGCGCCGCGGCCGTGGGGCGGGAAGACCTCTCCGGGGCGACCGCAGGGACCTGCATCAGGGCAGGATAGCGCGACCGGAGGAAAAATGGCGTGGGGCTCCGGGCCTAAAAAGCACCACGTCACAAATGGCGACCGTGACAGGACGCCGGCATGCGTCTGTGTTAAAGCGGGAAGTCGCGGGTGGGGGGAGTTGTCCCCAGGTGTCCCCCAGGAGTTGTGAGGTGAGAAGGCGAGGGGCGGCCTCCCGTGCTAGGAGGCGGGCCGCCCTCACGTATATTTGTGGCCGGAAAGGGTACCCGTAGAGGTGCCCGTGAATGGAGGTCGCGCGCGAACCTGGGGCGCGCCTTCGAGGCGTCCTTAAATTCGCGCGTGATCGATGTTGTTGTGCGGAGGTCGCAAGACCGCGCGTGGGCAATGTAAACTTTGCCGCGCGCGGTGACCTCCTCGTCGAGACGTAGGAGAGGCTCGTGCGGCCGAAAGCGCGTACGAGGGAACCTCCGCGCGGTGCAGGGGGGAGAGCCCGGTTGGGGATCTTCGCGGGACGCGGCGCGGAGGGAGCGGCGCCGAACGGGGAGAGCCCGGCTGGGGATCTTCGCGGGACGCGGCGCGGAGGGAGCGGCGCCGAACGGGGAGAGCCCGGCTGGGGATCTTCGCGGGACGCGGCGCGGAGGGAATAGCGCCGAACGGGGAGAGCCCGGTTGGGGATCTTCGCGGGACGAGGCGCGGAGGGAGAGCCCGGTTGAGGATCCCCGCGGGCGCGGTCGGAGGGGAATGCTAGCTTACGGAGGTTAAGCGGCAATCGCCGCGTCCCGTACTTGGATGGGTGGCCCACTCGTGCGGGAGGTTAAGCAGCAATCGCCGCGTCCCGTACTTGGATGGGTGACCCACTCGTGCGGGAGGTTAAGCAGCATTCGCCGCGTACGGTATTTGGATGGGTGACCCTCTTGTACGAAAGTTAAGCAGCATTCGCCGCGTACGGTAACTGGATGGGTGACCCTCCCGAATGAAATTTTTATTTTTCCAATGATAATTTTGGGGGATTTCTTTCGTTCTTTTTCAGTCAGAAAAATTTCGAGAAATCCCTCGCGAGCCAATGAGCCTGTGACGTGCGACGGCGAATTTTTTATGTTGGTTTGTGTAAACAAACTAACATAATTAATTCAATTGCGCACGTTACGGATGTCTGATCTCGTTGGTTTCTTTTTCAATTAATAGAGTGAGATCAGCGCCCCAGCTGGGCTGCAGAAGCAATGGCTAGAAGTCGTTTATTTAATTGTTATTAATAATTAAATGAATGAATTTGACAATGCCATTGCTTTTTGCATTCCCATGATCAAGCTAATGGATTCAGCACTCCAGAGTTTCAATAGCCCGTGGGCGCACCTAGTTTCAGGTGTGATGGGCATGATCAAGCCCCAGGGAGGGTTACATGGAAAGCGAGTGGGGGGAAGGAAACCCAGGGGATGTACTTTCAAGGTATTTTCGAGCGCCCGAGACATCTATGGGCGCGTCTGGCGGGTCACTAGGAAACATCCAGGTATTTCGCCCGGGATGGCCCTTTAGCGACAGGTTCTGCAGGGATAAATAATTTAAATTTAACAATAAGTAGGTTGGTCTTTTAAGTTAGTGGAATTGTTGGAGGACCAAACAAATGATCCTGGACCAGGTCAGAGTGACCAAGGAGGGATGATCCCGAGGGTGGGTTGACTGCTGGGGGAGGGGGGAGGATTACCTTTCCGATAGCGGTATGAAGCAGCCCGATATTGGGATGTGACTTGAAACCTGCTCGAGAATTTCTCATCATTTCCCAATTTAGATAAGTCGGTGATTAGTACCGCAATTAGAATCATCCCGAACCCCACCCTACTAGCAGAACGGCCTAGACTAGCGGAAAATTCAGTGGTCAGCGACCTGTATGGTTCTGGTTTATTTTAGTTTAGATTTAGTGTGTGTGTGGAGAGTTTTGGAGACAGGGGAGGGATGGAGACAATCAGCCACGCCTACTGGTGCTGTATCAAAGCAGGCGCAGTGGGAGGTGGGGTTGTTTCTTCCGGTCCCCTGGGCTCGGGGTTAGCGAAATCCGGATTCGCGCCCCGTGCTGATGTTATAAATGTTTAGTTATAAGCAGGATCGTGTGTTGTCAGGGAATTTTTCTAGGTTAGGAGGTCACTCTCAACCCCTCTGGAGGCTCAGCCGGGAGGGGCGTCGCGTAGCCGATTAATCAGGACAATCGGTACGACGACAGGAGTGTTAAGGGTCGACCCATTTCTTTTCCGATGGCTTCGCCGGGAAAGCGCTATCGCCGAGGACTGCCGATCAGTCGAGGCATGGCAAGGGGTGGGCACCCCCGATGCGTCTGTTTCCGATGGCTTAGCCGGGAAACACCCCACATAGGAGCAACCTAGGATCCTGGGGTAAAGGACGTAGTTTTGGCAGTCTAGTGTTCTCAGAGGGCTTCGCCGGGAGAGTGCCACCTACTAAAATGGCCAAGGGCAAATATAGGGGGCAGCGCTAGACTGCATATAGTATGTAAAACAGGGAATTAAACTTAGGATAGGAAAGGATGATTGTCGCTAAAGGGGCCAGATCAAGGGAATATTTAGATTACCACCCGAGGGAACGCCCCTATCCCACAGTACCGATTTAGGGGAAATGCCTGCGGGCGTGGGGGGATTATCCTCTCTCTCGACCGTACAAATATTAATATTTAATATAAATATTTAATATAAGTATTTAATATAAGTATAATATAATATAATAATATAATAATTTAATATAAGTATATTATATTAATATATTTAATATAAGTATTTAGTACAAATATAAATATAAATATTTACTTGTATATGTTCTTTTTTTTTCTTTAATTTGGAGGCCAGGAGATTGTAGGGGTGAATTCCTCCGCGTCTGATTCAGGCGTCCCACCGAATCATAACGAGGTCGTTGGGATAGTCTTGGCGATACCAGGGCGGCAGCAAAAGGAAGGTGGACCCTGCGGGGTCAGGAAGGAGGAGGCTCCGATTTGACGAGCCGGCTCGGGGGATGGAGCCACCACCCCGGGCCCCGTCTGTTAAGGGAGAGCAGCGGGGAAGATTGGGAGTCCAGGGTGAGGAGGGGCAGGCCTGTTTGGCTAACCCCTTTGCCCGAAACGTGGGCGGGTTCGAGAATGAGGATCAGGACATGCAGGCTTATGAGCTGCGAGTCCGAGCATTGTTAGAAGATAGGACGGCCAGAAAGCTCCGACGGGAGGTATTAGCACTCTCGCTTACGGAGGTGGCCCTTAAATTGGTGACCGGTAACCTCCATTTTAGAGGAACGGAGCCAGAATTGCGGGAGCGGCTTTGGCGCTCCCTGGTCAGGTCGGCAAGGCCAGAGGCGGACGTGCCTTGGATTGTCGGCTATGATGATGACCCGGGGGTCGACCGACGCCCGATTCCGCTATGTTGCGACGCCCTGTGGGTGGGCCGCCAGAAGGCAGCCCGACCCGATAAACAAGCTGAACAACCGGGCCAGTCAGGTTTGGAGAGTTCGGCAGAGAGCATCCGGGACGTCATGTCTCAAAAACCTGGTCCAGAGGTGCTGGAAGGACGGGATTCGGGGCGGATCATTCGATCAGCTCTACTCCCTAGCTTGCAGCCGGCACATGGTCGGGAAGGACCATTGGGACTCGTACTCCAGTGGTCAGGAACTGACGCGCCCCGTTTGGCCGCCAATCCAATCCCGTTGGGAATTTCAGGAGTAGGCGTTCTCCCTTACATCAACCAGTACCATAGAGTACTGTCGGGGCTGGAGCCTCAGATTGAGAATTTGCGAGGGGCGGTTGGCAGAGTACAAATCGCAGCAGGTATGACACACACCGTAGGGGAGGCTCCGGAGTGGGATAGAGGAGCAGCGTCATCATTTCCTCCTCGGTGCCCTCCTGCCGCATCTACTCCCGATCACAGGCGATCAATACCTCCCGAGAGGGGAGCGAGGGGAAGGCAGGTTGAGAGATCCTCGGAGGAGTCCGATCCTTCGGAGGATTCAGATGGATCATTGGATGATCTGTTCAGGAGTAGTGTGCGTAGGGATCGCGGAGGGCTGAGCAGGAGAGGGGAAGTGACTGGAGCACCAGCCCCCGTCAGGGAAGGTGGACGAGGCCCAGTGAGGCCTTCACAGTCCGGGGACGGGGCTGGTAGAAGGAGAGACGGATCGGGAGGACGTCCGAGCTATCCGAGAGCGGAGGGGCCAATGAGATCCGATGATGATCTTCTTTGCGCCCGAGTTTTGCGGGATGCCGCCCTAACCTTCTCCAATCATGAAAAGGAGGACGCAATGGACTTCCTGCAAGGGGTTACACTGATCCGGAATAGGGATCGATTTACGGAGAGATGCCTAATAGCGGCACTCCACTCCGTGCTTGCGAAGGATGCCCGTAGGTGGTATCAGAACCTGGAGCGTACGTTTGTGGATTGACCAGCGTTCTCCAACGCTTTTCAGGCCAGATTCTGCCAGCAAGTGTCGGACACGGATCTACGACGGGATTTGGAGGATATGCGCCAGGGAAACCGGACGATTGGCCAATTCGTGAGCGCGTTTAGAGCTCAAGCTAGTCGTCTTCGGCACCCTCTATCCGAGCGTCGTCAGATCCGTATGATTTTGGAGAGAGTCCGATCCGAGTTCAGGGAATACCTGATGGATAAGGACATCGAGACCCTGGATAGGCTGGTTCAATTAGGGGGACGGAGGGAGAGGATTAACCTCCTAAATGAACGTTATGAGAGTCAGGAGATCCATACGTCCAAGGGAGGGAGACTCCCGAGGAAAAAGGAAGGCAGACTTGATGCGGTGGAGGGACGGGTTCGCTCGACAACCCAACCCGAGGGGCCCAGTGAAATCACGAAGGGTGTGAGAAAGGGGAGGAAAATCGGGGTCGATCGGGACTGGGAAGGAGAGCTCTATGGGGAAAATGAGGTCGCCGCTATGTATGGCCAGGCAGGACAAGGGTATGGCGGCGTGAATCCCCCCAGTCATAGGAATCCGGGATCCAAGGTCCCGATTCGGGATCAGGGTTGGTTGGGATCGGAGGGCCAGCGCGTGTCCGGGCAACCCCAAATGAACTCGGGTTATCTCCCAAGGCCTCCGCGAGAATGGAGAGAAACGAATGCGCAACGAGGGCCGGGGTATAGGCCAAACAGGGCTGATAGTTTTCCCGAATACTCTCGGGATGTGGGAGGACTTGGTGGCCGGGTGGCCCCTGGACGAGTCCCAGCGAATGTGGCCGGTCTCCCGGGGATCGTCCAGGGTTGGAAGGGTTCCCAGAGCCAGAGGTTTGAAGAGCAGGCGTCAGCAAATCCGGCTCCTTCTCCGGAGAATACCCCGAGTTGGGGAGGGCCAGTGAGCCAAGGAGGCCCGAGCGGACCCGTGGATAATGTCCGAAGGGATGGGCGAGGGCCGTTCCCGGGGGCTTGCTACTCTTGTAAGGGAATGGGACACAAAGCATCGCAGTGTCCGAAGAGGGTATGTTTGCGTTGCCGTCAGCCCGGACATTGGGCAGCAAACTGCCCGTGGGAGGAGGCACCCTTACGCTGTCAGGTCTGTGAAACGCCCGGACACACATTCACGACCTGTCCCGGCTGTACGACGCTGCGTGAAACTTTAAAAAACGCCAAGGCGGGGGTGTAGAATCGCTCCCTACACTCCGCCGCCCGTTAGAGCGAACAGTAGAGAAGAGGGAAGAGAATCGTAGGGAGGGGGAGGATCGAACGAGGGCGGTCACGAAGATCGTCAGATCTAAGGGACCGCCCGCGTTCAATTGGGAAACGCTTTTGGAGCCGATATTTCCAGGGGAAGCACCAAGGGGTCCGAATATTGAGGACCCGAGGACGCTGGTGCCAGAGAGCTGCGCGGAGGAGCCGATATTCCCAGGGGAAGCACCAAGGGGTCCGAATATTGAGGACCCGAGGACGCTGGTGCCAGAGAGCTGCGCGGAGGACCTTCTGGCGTTGCATAACTCCTTCGGGGTCGTGCCACCGTTGAAGTCCGCCGGAAGTGACCGGGATATTGCTGGCGTATGGGAAGCTGTCAAGCCCGTAGGGCTAACAGCTGACCCGACAGGCCCTGAAATACAGCCTGGCCAGTCGCTGGCTGCCACCCAGGAGGAGAACCGTTGGTTTTGTGCGGTAAGCCTGGGAGGCAAAGTACTCAAAGCGCTTTACGATCCGGGGGCCCAAATCTCGTGCATTCACGCTAGCAGGGCTTAAAAATAGGTGGAGACCAGCACAATTTATGGTGCGAGGAATCACGGGGTCGGCCCAACAAGCGTTAGGGGTTCTAAGGATCTGGTTCAGCATCGACGAGGATGAAAAGATGCTGGACGTAAGGATCATAGCAACAATGGATTACGAAATGGTTCTGGGGGTGGATTTCATCCGGCAATGGGCGTTAGAAGTGCAGCACGGGCAGGGGCTATGGCGTACTCCGAGTGGGAAATGGAGGAAGTTTATAGAGGAGGACATAGAAGGTCAGGGAGTAGGAATCCGAGGGGAATGTGCGGGCATCGTGGAAGTACGCGATGAAGAACGTAAGCGCGTGATGGCTCTGGTAGATAGCCTTATCCCGGAGCCAGGGGAAATTCACGGGTTCACAACGTTGATTAGGCACCATATTGACGTACAAGGGGGAAAGCCAGTTCGGCATGCACCCCGGCGTATGTCTCCGAGGATCCTGGAGTTTGCTCAACAAGAGGTTCAGAAAATGCTGGACAAAGGCATTATTGAACCCAGTGCGAGCGAGTGGTGTAGCGCGCCAGTAATCTTCCGTAAGGGAGAGGGCAGCTACCGTTTTTGTATCGATTTTCGGGATGTAAATAAGCTGACCCAGAGAGATAATTATCCATTACCGAATATGGATTCAATCCTGGATCGGCTGAGAAATGCTAAATACATCTCGAAGGTCGATCTAAAAAAGGCATATTTCCAGGTGTTCCTAACGGAGAGTAGCCGGCAATACACGGCGTTCTCGGTGCCAGGGTCGGGACAGTGGCAGTTTGTGAGGCTGCCGTTCGGACTGTCGAACGCCCCGGCTACGTTTTGCCGGCTAATAGGGGCACTTTTCGGGCCCGAGGTAGCGCCACATGTTTTCGGGTACTTGGATGATCTTATAGTGGTGACAGAGACATTCAAGGAACACCTGGAGTGGCTGAAGTACGTGCTCCAGACGGTGGTAGGTGCGGGCCTTGAAATTAATCGCGAGAAATGTGAATTTTGTTGTTCAAGCGTGGTTTTTCTTGGGTACCGTCTGGACGCGGAAGGACTCAGGGCGGGTCCGGATAGGGTTAGCCCAGTGCTAAAGTACCCAGCCCCGAGTAATGTTAAGGAATTGAGAACATTCCTGGGGATGGTGGGCTGGTACTCACGGTTCATTCCGGTGGAGGCAGAGGTGAAGGTACCTCTGGTCAAACTTCTGAGAAAGGATCAGGATTGGGAATGGGGGGAGAGACAGGAAGCTGCATTTGTAACGCTAAAGACAGCTCTGGCCGAGGCGCCGGTGCTGGCGCGGCCAGACTTCTCGAAACTTTTCACGGTCCAGAGCGACGCCAGCAATTATGCTATTGGCGCCGTGTTTACCCAGGAGGATGACGAGGGGTTAGAGCATCCGATTGTGTATATTAGCCGGGTCTTAAATCCAGCTGAGCGGAATTACACTACCACTGAGAAGCAGTGTCTGGCCTTGTTGTGGGCAATTAAGAAGCTGCGACCATACTTGGAAGCATATGAATTCGTAGCACGAACGGATCATAGCGCTCTACGGTGGTTGCAGAATCTTAAGGACCCCACTGGGCGCCTAGCCCGTTGGGCTTTGGAGATGCAGCAATGGAGCTTCCGGATCGTGCACACAAAAGGCTCTTTGAACAAAGTCCCGGATGCACTCTCAAGGGGAATTGCAGACGACGCGCCCCAGGTGGCCGCGTTTGAAGAGATATCGGACCAGTGGTACATAAAACGTCTGAAAGACGTGCAACAAAACCCTCTGAAATTCCCAGATTGGGGAGTGGATAACGGTCTGTTGTATCGTTATTCAATGAACAAACTACTGGATCCGATAGCGTTTCGAGAGGAGGGTTGGAGGTTAGTTGTTCCCGCAGAGCACCGAGAGAGGGTCATGGTGGACACCCACTGCCACCCGTCGTCCGGGCATCTGGGAATCGAGAAGACCTTCGACCGAGTGGCCCGTGATTATTATTGGCCCGGGTTCTATCAGGAGGTGAGGGATTTTGTACGAGCCTGTGTAGAGTGCCAGAGATAGAAAGTGTCCCAGCAGGGACCGGTAGGCCTGATGGGTGAGAGGATAGTGGAAAGACCCTGGCTGGTGGTGGCTGCAGACCTGATGGAGCTCCCAAAGAGTAAACATCAGCACAAGTACGTGGTCGTGTTCGAAGACCTGTTTACTCGTTGGATTGAGCTCAAGCCTTTACGTGCCGCCACGGGGAGAGCCGTCGCCAGCGCCCTGGAGGAGCTGATTTTATTCCGTTGGGAAACCCCGTCGTTCCTGCTGACAGATAATGCCACGCATTTTGTCAACCAGCACCTGCAAGGAATGCTGGAGGAACACGGGATAAAACATGTAACGACTCCCCCTTATAGCCCCAGGGAAACCCAGTGGAGAGGGTTAATAGGACGTTGAAGACGATGATAGCCCAGTATGCAGGGATAGATCATCGTAGCTGGGATGAGCATTTGCACGAGTTGCGGCACGCGCTAAACACGGCCGTACACTCGAGCACGAGATATTCCCCGGCCGTCCTGAATTTTGGTAGAATCCCTCGACCCAGCAAGTGCCTGAGGAGGGAGGTGGAGAGGAAGGACCCGATAATCCCAGTAAATCCCAAGATCTGGGCTATCCGAATGGAACGGCTCGAGTTAATCAGGGATCTAGTTAGAAAACATAACGATGACGCCCGAGAGCGGCAGAGCAAGGCATACAACCGAAATCGGAGATATGCCTCGTTCCAGGAGGGAGATTTGGTGATGCGGCGCGAGCATGTCCTGTCGAATGCGGCGAAAGGGATATCTGGGAAATTGGCCGCTAAATATGAGGGGCCGTTCATGGTTAAACAGGTGCTGGGGGAGACGGTCGTGCTGCTGGAGAATACAGGGCGGAGGATCGAGAAGGCGCACATTCAGCACTTGAAGAGATACATTCCACCGAGGACAGGATGTGCTCGGGGCATATCCAGTACAGAGGGAGAGGGATTGGGTCCAGGGAAGGGAAAACCGAGGCAGGGAGGGGGGCGGGCGAATTAATAGTCCGTTAGATAATATACTTGTTTTTCTCTTTTACAGGATGGCTGAGAAGGAAGGACAGGCGGAATCTGCTGTTGAGAACCCGTGGGGGTCTCCAACAGTGAGATTGACCATAGAGGAGGAGGAGCAGCTGTTGCTTGGGGATTTAATCAACCTCCATTCTCCAGGATCCGAATTGATTGTCTCAGGGAGTCGGGAGGAAGGTCCGGAGACGGAGGCCATGGAGGTTGAGGAAACTCCTTCGACACCCCAAGCAGCCGGGACGCCGCAGGCCCAGGTGGCCGCGGTCTCTTTCGAGGAGCGGAATGAGAGGCGTGTGTTGCCGCTGGCCCTGGAGGCCGCGGAAACCGAGCAGGCAGGCTTGCTTCCGCCGCCTGCGGACTACGTGGAGGAGGTGCGGCGAGAAGAGCGGCAGGCAGAATTAGCACGTCAGAAATTCCGGCCCAATCGTCAGCGGCGGCGGCAATTGACGATGGAAGACTACGAGTCCTCCAGCACCCCACCGGAGTGCGGGTGTCATCCACTGCCGATCTCCAAGGATCCGACACCCAGTCCACCGGCATCAGCAACGCCCCGGCCAGAACAACGGCGACCAGGGGTAACACACCCGAAGAGCGGTAAGGGGGGCAGCGGCCCCCAGGGTATATCGTCGACATCTCAGGGGCGGGGCCCAGCGTGGAGGCCGAGAAGGGAAAGGGGAGCACCTGCGGCAATAGGAAAGGGATGCCCTGTGGAGGGCACCCGGAGGTTGCAGGGACCTCGTAAAGTCGTCAGTCAGGAGGAGCTGAGGGTGGGATCACCGGCGGCGCCGGTGGGGCGCCTTAACTTCATTTATGGAGTACTGGCGCCCGTTCCGTTTGACCCGGCAGTAGATACGCCACCAAATTGCTGCCAGCGGTGTTGGTCGGACGGACATCACGTCGCCGAGTGCCCGGAGCCCAAGCGCCGAATGTACTGTCGGAACTGCGGGCGCCGGGGTGTAACTATCGGGACATGTCCGAGATGTCGGGAGGCCTACCGACGGGTAGAACGGGAGCGGCGATTTATGAAGAGACAGACCAAGCGGAGGATAGGGAGCGAGGTTACGTCTGGGGGGGGGGCAGACATCAGTAGAGGGTCGGGGAGAGGACACCCACTGGCGCCCGAGTAAGCGGGGGCGCCATAATAATAATGAGCCCTACCCCGTAGGGGCACCAGGGGCGGTGTCCTCTGCTTCCGGAGCATCGGGAGAGAGCCCGAGGATGACCCGGGGGCGGTTATGGTCCGGGGAACGGCCGCTGAACGGATAGAGCGAGCCGTGGAAAGAGATGAGAGGAGGCGCGCGGAAAAGAGAGGGGCGCGTCCCGGTGTCACTCTGGAGGAGGCGCGAAGGGTGAATACGGCCTTCGTGGATCACCGCATGCGACTAGCCGAGGAGGAGATTCGGCGGCAGCGGGATACCGCGGGGGCCGCAAAGCGCTCTCCTCCAGTAGCGGATGTGATGGCACTGGTGGCGGTGCCCGGGACTCCGCGCGCACCCTCTATCTCTTTCCTCCAGGAAGAGGACCCCGCCATAACGGAAGGTCGGCGGGATGTGGAAGCGAGGCCAGAGAGACGAGGCCCGGAGCCCGAACCCAGGGCTGTTCCACCTTTTGCCGGAGTGATTTCCCCCGAGGATCAGGGTTTCGCTGGGGTCCTAGGTGCCGCCCAGAGTATATTAAGGGAAATACGTGAGGGCGTCACTGATCCCGAGGTGCGGCGGGATTTGCAAACGGAGGTGTTTGCCTTTATGCGCAAACACCGGCTCGGAGCTCCACCCAAGAAGAGTGAGGAGTCCGGAAGGGGCTAGGCGCGCGCGGCAGCCACCCTCTAGGGTCAGACTGGACATCCACGGGGGATGTCAAGTCTGAGGGGGGGCTGTGACGGGCGGACTTTGCGCGCGCGGGCAAGGAATCAGCTGGGCGCCGCGGCCGTGGGGCGGGAAGGGCGCGCGTGATTTGAGAAATGCGCGATCGCGCCGCGCCGATTAGTTTGCGTCGGACACCGAGCCATCGGTCCCGTTCGCGTGTTTATAGGAGTTATAGAAGCGAGTATAGAAGATAATAGAAAAACAATAAAGAGAGAGAGAGAGAAAGGAGTGCCCAGCTGAGCGCGGTCCCAACACCACCCGGGGAAGCGAGAGAGAACGCGGCGACCTCTCGGCCGGATTGTGGCCGGGATTATTACCGATAAATCGACCGCCAGGTAGGGCTTTATTTATATGCATGCCCGCGAATGAGAGAGAGAGAGGCACGGGCGCGGTCCCTCCCCCCAAATATCATGAGTTGAGGGGGACCCGATGAGAGTCCGAGCGAGGCGAGGTGTCTGGGTCCCGGGGTCAGCACCGCCGACAGCCCGTGGGGGGTTTCGTCGGCCGGGTCAAGATAGGTAATGCTCGGTGCCAGAGGGAGGCGTGCGGGGCGAGCGGGCCAGCGGCAACTTTTTGTATAGTCGAATGCAGCGGGGCGGGTTTTGTCCCCCCGTCGCCCTTTATATGTTTATTAAATAAACATCATTTTGAAATAGAAATCCTCCCGTGTGATAATTTTGGAAGACCCTCCCTCCTCCCGACTTCATAACCGCTGCGACCGACGTAGGCCAGCCGCCCGGGCTGGCCCGGCCGGGTCCCCT